>BMAO01035111.1:0-51118 GCA_019973975.1 Trichonephila clavata
GGATTCGAAGTATGAAGATGGTAATTTACGTATAACATATCAAGTATTCTTCCTTTTCAGTAAGCATTGCAATTTAATTAGATTTTTGGGATCAACAGCATAAGAGCCTCATTTGAATGAAAAATATAATTTTATCAAAAACTCTTAAATTGGCGATAAAATCAATTCTTGATATTGAATTTTTTAAAAAAATTTCTGAAAATGTTCTAAAAAGACCACATTAGAAAAATAATTTTTAAAAAAACCAAAAGAAAGTTATTCTTTTCAGAAAATGTTTTATCTGTATGTATAATTTTAACTTCCTCCCTACATATAATTATACCAATTCAGACTTACTTAATATTTAAAACATTAAGAACAGAGAATAACAGAAAAAAGGCGCTAAAATTTAATTAAAGTTAGAATAAAAAATACTACTCACACAAAAGGTAACTTTATTATTTAAACATTTGCCACTATGATTTCTTTTTGTCAATTACTTCCAACTGGCAAATTATTTAATCGACATATTAGAATAGTCTCAACGAACAGGAAATATGTTCAACAAGTCAGAGATCTGGCGATTTAATTAAATAAGAAAATAAATCATAATTATAGGGGAAAAAATCAGCTGAAACAAGTTCGAAGAGGAATAATAGCACAAAGAATCATTTTCAGAGTTTCAGTGCTCTGTGAAAAACGTCACAATACAATGCAATATGAGGGCTACCGGCGATGGACCCAGAAATTTTGAACCACGTCAAGTAATGAAGATGATATCAGAGTTGGCACTGCATTTCCCAAATTTCCATATCATGTCAACGTGGAGACTTCGAGCCTCAATAAATTTAACGAGAATCAGTCCTTCTACAAGTCGGTTCTTTAATCGTACCAGGACTCAAAACCACGACTCAATTGCAAAAACTCCGACCATAAGCTAACGACCATGTCCTACTTTGCCAACATAAAATTACAGCATACAAACAACAGTTTATGCTACGATCATCGTAGTACGATGTGATAGTTCTAGATCTGAGATGGGTAAATCGCGACCCCCCAAGACAGAAAGAAAAACAATGTTAAGAGAAAAAGTTTTCCATACTTGGGTCGACATATATTTTTGAGAAAATTTTTCTTGCGTGAAAAAGAATAAGAATAAATATACAGTAGAACATCGCTTATCCGAATCAATTGGGACCGGACACCGTACGGATACGCGATTGTTCGAATAACCGAAAACCGAATGCGATCCATGCAGTATATGAAACCGGACACTATACGAATATTGAAAATCATCACATGCGGGAAACGTGCTAGAAGAAAAAGCAAAATAGGTGCAAAATGTCGCAATTTTACTTTGATTGTGGAAAATAATCACTTATTTTTTGCTGTACCATTCTACACCTTCGTTTTTCCCCTGCAAGGTATCTGATTCTCTTGAGCAGCAGTAATTGAATAGGACAGCACTCTGATTGTTGTTCGTACCACTCCATAGCTGTCTCTAACGTAGAAACGCGTCAGCATTTGATGGACCCTTGCTACTTTCGTTGTTGTTGTTGTCCTCGTCTTCATCCGTTTCATTGTTGACAGGGTCGGGTTGTTCTTGCACGGAAGTCACAATCTCATCATCATTTAGCATTTGAAAAATCCGCAGTCTTCTGCATCGCATGCCATCCAGGTTTCTACATCAACATAACTCAACAAAAGAGCACGTATACACCCTTCTTACCTAATATTCCGCGCAGATGTTTACCAAATCCCACAACTGAAATTTTCTGAAAATTCCTTACCTTGGGTTTTCCAGTCACTATTGGCCTCACGCGAAACAACTATTGAGCATTGCACTGTTCGAAAACGTACCCGAACTTCGGTCCGGATATTTGATGCTCTGGATAATAAACGTTCGGATAAACGACGTGCTACTGTAGATGCAAGTTGGCTGACATTAATTTACAGATTTCGATGAGAATTTCAACAAACAATCTCAATTCGGATTTTTAAAAAAGTGTAGAAAAACGTGATATATACATAGGGTACATTTGTCTCATTAAACTGATTCGAATGTTAAATGTGTTTGTGCAGTTATAAATTATACGAAATCAGTCCAATAAACAAATTGAATAAAGCTGCGACTACTTTATTGATATTTATGGTACAATTTATAGCTTTTTTGAGATGAAAAGTTAAATAAAGAATGCAATCATTTAAAAAAAAAATGTAGCCTTTCAATATCCTCCACTTCCACAACATGGCTCTCGAGACAAAACAAATCCCTGTTCCAAATAACAAATTCCCCTCTCCGTTCTCGAAAATTAGAATTTATAAAAATAAACAACTAGCATAGAACTTAATTTGTTTTACAAATACAGTGAAAATCGTTTAACAGGAAATTGAGTGGACTGAAATATTTTTACGCGTTATAAGAATTTCGTGAAAAACGTTTTCATATTTATTAGAGTATATTTTATTTCCACAGATATGTATATATGCATGAATTTAACAGCAATCAATGAAACAAATACTTACTGAAATTTAATATAAAATTTTCAAGTTTTTTGAAAAACAAAACATTTATTGAGTTTATAGAAAATTATCTGATATTTTTCTTTGTATTGTATTTTTTAGCATCAAATAGTCGACAAATTGTTCGATATCGTCCATTTTGTTATTCATTTCACCACTTGAGAGAGAATGTGCGTCTAAATAACTGCGCATTCTCTTCATGATGTTCCTCATTTCCGATGACGAGAGATTAGGATTCATCTCATTTTCCTCGTCGGAATTTGAATCAATTATGTTTCTTGAGCTTTGAACAAACTCCAAAATGTCTTTGTCTGCCATAATTGGGGTTGTACACACATTATCATCATCTGCTGCAACGGATTTTTCCGATGATGCAACCACGTGGCTGGTGTTTACCGTATTTTTTCATCCCCAGAAAGAAGATTTTCCGTTTTAAGCGATTTTCATTTCGTGTTAAGAGAAAAATGCATGAAAATATGTAGTAGTTTGCTGGGACCATTGTATTATTTCGTGCACACGGATATTTCGTCTTTGGCGTTTTCGCGTTTCGCGTATTTCATTGTTACAAGGAATATATATATAAATATCAACAGGTTTCCGCAACTTTTTAAAGTTCCATGTCTGACGGCTGTCCATGATACAGAGAAAAATACTTAAATTTCATTCCAAATGTTGAAAAAAATCAAAGCACCCAGTTGTCCTTCCCCCCTCCCTTACCTATCCGTAAACTTATCCCTTTGTCTCCAATTTATCTACCTTTACACCGTCTGCCGTGTCCCCCTGGTGCTGCTGCCTTCAATGAAAATCATCTCGCGTAATGATTCAAGGTCTCCTGGCACGGTGCCCGCAAAAAACAACATAAGGCACCTACTCCCCTACTGTTACTTTGTACTCAACTTTCGTCCCGTGTGTGTTTACCTTCTTCAACCGTTGACCTTATTTTACAATTCCCATGGCCATTAGCACCATCGTTAACGAGGGGAGGCTAGCCACGGAAATAAAATGTTTCTTTTGTCAGGAATTTGTCCTCGAAACAAATAAAGGTTTTTGACGCCTGGGCGTTCAGATGCTGTCAAAAACGGTCGTGATTGATTTAAAAAATATTCATTACAGAAGACATTTATAGAATATTTGTAACACTACTGAAAGAGAGAAATTTTTCAGAAATGTTATTATCCACTTATAAAACTGATTAATCTTAAAAATGTAGAGTTTTTAGTGTCTGTAAGACCATTGATTATAATTCTTTGTTCATAGACTATACAATATAGCATTTTTTTTATGTTATCATTAAAGTGTATAAATTCAGTTATTTCATAGAATAACTATTGTTCGATATCGTCCGTTTTGTTATTCATTTCCCCACTGGAATGTGCGTCTAAATAACAGCGCATACTTTTCATGACGTTACTTATTTTTGATGACGTGGGAACTGAAGCTGCATTATTCATTTCATTTTCGTCGTCGGAATCTACCGCAATGATATTTTTTGAGCTTTGAACAAACTCCAAAATGTCTTTTTCTGCCATAATTGGGATTGTGCTCAGATTATTATCATGTACTGCAACGAATTCTTCCGATGATACAATAGGAAAATCCAATAACACAGAAATTTTCTCAAACATTTCATTATGTGTCTGCTCAGTTTCAATATCCTTTCTCTCCCAGTAAAAGAATCTTTTCGTGTTAGGCGATTTTCGTTTCGTGTTAAGAGAAAAAACTGCATAGAAGTACATAGTAGTTTGTCAGGACCGTAGTATTATTTCGTGCAAACCAATATTTCGTCTTAAGCGCTTTCGCGTTAAACGCATTTTACTGAATATTTTATAAATTGTCAGTGGTATCTTAATGAATTTGGTGAAATGCTTATAATCTTGAGAGCAATACATGAAGTAAATTAATTCTATAGAATATTCATTTTTAAATGTTATTGACAGCTGCTGTCTCTTAAATGTGACCAATTGATTTACAATATTAATATTTCATTATTTAATTCTGAATTATAAGATCATCTTCACATTTGCTCTTAATGAAGCTATTTCTATATCAAGCTCCTAAAATGAACTAGTCATAAATTTTCCTATGTTAAGGTTAAAAGTGCAAACTAAATGAACAGGAAATTTATTTTTTATGTTCAAAATTAAAAATTTGCAATTGTTTGATTTAGAATGATAGTTTCATTATTTACTAACTTATATATTGTTATACCGGGATAACAGTATTTTTACACAGAAAAAAAAACTTTGATTTTTTAAATAATTTTGAAATAATATTTATTTTATTAGGAATACATTAATTCAAATAGTTCAAACATAAAAAATACATTTAGTAAAAATCCCTTAAAAATCGGTGTTGTTTTATTTATTCCATCGTTTACTTTAAAATCAAACAAAAAACTACGCAACCTCATCTAAATACATAACGAAATTAGGTTATTTGACTACTATACGAGTTCTAGCTCCGAATTTTTTGGAATTTTCATCCGAAATCTCACGCGCCAAAAAATACAAGCGTGTAAATATTATTAAATAAAAGCATAAGCAAATATAATGGAAGGGATATTCTAAACTTTCAATTTATTTATGTGAATATCTCAAAAGAATTGGAATATAAAAATGAAATAAAAATTGTGTTTTCAAACTGTTATCAATCAAAACTACTGAAAAACCTTTTTCGTCTAAAAAAATGAAAAATAATCATTTTTTTTTTAAAAAAATTAGTTTAATTAGAATAAATAAGAAAAAATTATCTAAAGCATATTGTATTATTCAACATCAAGCGTTCAGTAAGAAAAATTTGGATTTTCTAAAATATTGCGCCTTAAAAGCAAGGTTTCAATTATTATCAAAACACACTGATAGAACATCTTTCTAAAAAACAAGTATTAAACAGAAGCTTAGTAATTTGGGTTAAATTAAATCTTTAGGGAAAAAACACTAAAAGAAAGATTATACTTGATTTTATCGCTACACAAAATACAAATCAGTTTTTATTCAAGGAGAAAAAATATATTTCTATTACAATTACTTAAAAGAGTAATATCAAAGCATACACACCATTATAAATTGGAATCAAGTATTATAATCTTAAAAAATTGCAGAAATTAATAAAGGAAATAAAAAGAGAAATTAAAATAGCACATTTTGATAAGAAAGCGTTCATCTTGAAAAATTTCCGTTCGAATACATCCAATTTAAATATATATATACGTTTTTTTTTTTTTTGAAAAAAAAACTGATTTTTTTTTGCATTTGTAAAAAAGTAATGGAATAATACTTCAACTAAGAGCCACTTAACACAATTAATAAAAGAGGATCTAGTTCTTATTGAATAATTAAGCTATAATCTTAACTTATTAACTTCTGTTAAGATATAGGAAATATACATATATAAATTTAGATTATTTTCTTTCCACTTCAAAATTTAATCAAATGATGTGTTGCACATGCAGATATTATTTTTCGTTCATTAGAAATAGTTTATTTTGCAATTATTCTCTATTTATAATTAAAAAAAAACTAATGCTTTCACATTATTATCGATTAATAATTATCTATACTTTTCTTACAAATAAGAAATTAAAAGAGTTGCCTAATATAAAAGTAAAAGAAGCATTTTTTTCATCTCAACAACTATTATTTATAAAATTAAATAAGGGCAGAAATAAAAACAATGCTCATCTTTTCTCTTTGAAATTTGATTTATATTGTTTTAGGATTTCTTCAAAATTCTAGTTTACTTCAATATCACGTACATTTAACTCTGAAAAAAGAAGGAATGTAAATATTTGTGCTTTTAAGATGCAGAATTTGTAAACATATGCACAGCTGCTACTGTTTTTAGTCGACAAATAGCAAGTTTACGTTTAGTCAGTGTATCAATTTCAAGTCTCTAACTGGAAGACATGACAGGTGTTAAACTTGTGTTCGTACAATCAAAGATTAGTCAGACTTATTGAAAAGTGTGTGCTATATTTTAATTTACAATGATCATTAATGTGATGTTTAAAATGTTATTCAGGAGAGTGATCTTCATTTTTTTCTGCAAACATTGTCATTTTCTGAACATAAACAAAAAGTTTCAAAACAGAAAAATCTAAACATGAATATTTCCTTGTTATTAAAGTAGCGAACAATGAGATAATAAACATTTAAATTGTACGTGCATATGACATGTATTTGTATAATGTTTATTAATTACTATTTCACAGACCATGAATTTAAAATATAATAAAAAATTCTTCCAATCCAGAAATTTTCCCATTTACACACATTAGAAATAAATTTAATACATCGTGAAAAATTTAACTAATTTTATAAAATCTATATTTAAAATATTAAACATTAAAAAATTCTTAAGACTTCTAACGAAAAAGAAAACGTAGAAAAATCTGAAAAAAAAAATATAATGCCGTATATAGAAACAAGACAATGATTATGTTCCTATAAAATTTATCATTTCTTCTCTCATTAGAATTTGGATCTTAAATGTATAAATAACTTAAAAAGTTATTTTTCCATAATTAAATATTAATAGAGCATATCAAAATTACAAAGTTTAGAACAGTGTCTGGACTGCCAAAGTGCAATGTAATCCAGAAACAATAGCAGCTACTATGGACAAATTAAACGAAAAATATACTCACTTCCAAAAAATAATCACAAAGATGTAAAATGCAAATAAAAAAAAAATACTGCTTTGATTGACTCAAAATTAGGTGGTCAACCACCTCAGAACTAAGCAATCGCCATTCTTCCAGCTCAATAAGAGTGGCTGGAGGTGAGAAACGTGAAGATACAGCACGGCCGAGAGCATCCCAAAGATTTTCAATGGGATTAAGGTCGGGCGAATATGCTGGCCACGCCATACGTGCAATCCCTTCACTCTCCAGGTAGTCATCGACGATGTCAGCTCTATGGGGGGACGTGCGTTATCGCCCATTAAAACAAAAGTAGGGCCAACTGCTGCAGCGTACAATCTCACAATGGGTTCTAGGACTTCATCTCGATACCGGACAGCCGTCACAGAACCCCGTTTAAAGATGTGCAGGTTGGTGCGGTATCCTAATGAAATCCCTGCCCACACCATAATGCTTCCGCCTCGGAATGCGTGATGTTCGGTGATGTTTTGGGGCTGATTGCGAGTTCCTTGTTTACGCCATATCCTTATATGCTTGTCATCTGGCTCCAGAGCAAATCTTGACTCATCAGTAAACATGACATTGCCCCAGTCAGACACAGTCCAATTGCCATATTCCCGGCGCCACTTTAATCGTGCCCCTCTTGATTGGACGGATAGAGGAACACAAACTCGAGGTACCCGGGCATACAGTCCATTCATATGTAATCTTCGGCATACAGTAGCTGCAGATATAGCCTTACCAATGGACGCTGTATAACCATAGATGTCACACGTGTGGAGGTCACTCTGCGATTCCGCTTGGCTACAATAGCAATATATCGATCTTCCGCGGGAGTTATAACCCTTGGGCGACCGCCTACGGGCATTCGGACTACTGTCTGTATGGTTTGGAATTGTTTCCATAAACGTGAAATTACAGAATGATGAACGCCGAAGAAAAGAGCAACATCTGTGATCGACTGTCCTGCTTCAATGCGCCCCACAGCACGCCAGCGCTCAGAATCTTCCATTCGTTTTCTGGAAGTCATAGAAACTCGTATGTCTTGAAAACAAATTGTGCGAAAGGTTTTTTAAACACCTTTATCAGCACTTACAATCAACTTCTGTAACCCTTCATAAAGCTGGCTTCTTATAAGACTGCCCTTTTTGCATATTTCTTGACATGAAAGCACAATTGGCTGTTACCTAACATATTTGTATACTTCCATCTACCTCTGCAGCGAATTGCATCCTCTTCACTTCTAATTGGCTTCCGGAAATAAGCATTTTCCTCCCCGTGCTTAACATTTGGAAGTGAGTGTATATCTGCATTTGTAAGCTATATTTCGAACTTTATTTATATATTTTACTTATACTATACTTTTACAGCAAATTGTTTTTAAATTATAATACAGTTAATCAACATATATTATAAAAGAAAATGTACACAATGTGCGTGCACTCAGAAACGTGATCCAGTACGATCAAGGGAGTGGTTATAGTGTGGTAGCCCTCTATCCTCCAACTATGAAGAAGATTCCCCTTATTACTTGAATCGATCTCTAAGGAGCGTTGCGAGGGCTTAAGGGGAGTTTTAGATAAATATTTCCGTTTTTTCAATATTAGACCCACAGACCAGAGATTTAGCAGGCAGGTTCCTTTCATGGAGTAGAGCGGCTACAAAAGGGAGTTGGCAAAAATAGGGAGTTGGGAGTGTTAAAGGGGCGTTACATATAAATATTCTTGCTTTTGAAGTATTAGACCTACATATTTGAAATTTTATAGGCACATTTTTTTTTGGTGTAGAGCCGCTGAAAAAAGGAGATTTCGAAAATCGATCCCCAAGGGCCGTTGTGATGGCTTATCGTTATGGATAAATAATAAGTGAACTCATTAAAAAAAACTCTTTACATTTATCTATACATTGATTTGTACGAGGTTTTACTCTCCTTACAATTCAGCTATTATATCAAGAATAATATTTTGCATTTTTAAACAACTAATCCGGGCAGAAACACAATATTTCGATTAGATAATTAATTGCACTTTAAGAAATTAACTAAACAATACGAAATGCTCAAAAATGAATGAATTTATATTATTTTCATAGCATATTTGAGATCCTTTTCTTTTTGATTCCCTCAACTGTAAAATTATCCCAATTAAACCATCATTCAGTAAACCTTATACAATTACTGCATATCACTATTTTTTCTAAACAAAAAGAAAATAAATTATCAATAAAATTGTCCCAATTAGAATGCAAAGTTTTTGGGATTGTTCTAATCAGAGGCAAAGTTATTTCACTTAGTTATTATTATTTCCAAATTATTATGTCCTCAATTATGATCCGCTCTAAAGAAAAATCTAGTGCAACTTATTTATTTGTTTTACTGTTACCATATGAATGCGATAGACATTCAGGTCAAATATGGCTTCAAAAATCATACGTCATTTCAGCGATTTTTCGAAGGCAGTTTACTTTAAAGAACGTTTTGTGGCTTCTCGCAGACGAAAAGTGGCAGCTCGTCAAAACTGACCTCACCATCAGGTTTGACTCTAATCCAATGGGTGCCACTGAGACGCCCTTAATTTTTCACATATAATCACTTATTAAGGAAGCGTTTTTCTTGATGCTGTTTTAGTAATCCTTACAGGAAAACAAGATTAATCGCTCGAGCTGTTTTTGATGACGTGTTACGATGTTTTTGCAATAAATAAAAACAGAAAATTCGTGATAGATTCGTAGAGAAGATGTTCAAATTTTCACTTAAGGTCTAACTAAATTCAGGACTGTAATTTTGCAAAAAAATATAAAAGAAATCTTTTTTGATATTTAGTGTCACTTGAATTAGAATAAACATATAAAATTGTTTTAAGAATATTATTACAATAAAAGTTCGTTCAATGAAATTTTTGGCAAAAAAAAAACAACCAAAAAACAAAAAGATTTTTTTTTTAAACATTTTTTTTAAATGGGAAATGTTTGTATAATCACAATATTTTGCCTTTTTTTTGGCTAGGATTTTAAAAAAAATAATTTAGAAGGGATATAGTGTATATATAGCTAAAATCTGTAAAGACGAATTTAACAAATTATTGGAGGAAAAAATATACAACATAATCGCATTTTAGCATTAATTTATCAAAAACAAAAACACAAATTATTTTCAAAAAAAAAAAAAAAAAATTAAAAATATCTGATTGCACATTTGGTATTTAAATTTATTGTGTTCTTATGTTGATTTGTGTGTCATATGATTTTATAACAAACGCAGAAATTACAAGTGAACGCACCAATCAATATCTACGAATTCTTTTACGTGTATTGCATTCTGATTTTTGTATATTTACATATTCATTAACGTCGTGCGAGAGCTGGCACGATTATTTTTGACATAAGTCCACGATTAATAGCTGAAAGGAATACACGAAAACTTGTTCTTATTTAAACATTTCACGTAATACGTAGAAAGATTAAGGAAATGATAATATGTTTATGAGAGGTTTTCCCAGTAGATTGTTTCTAAAGATACTCATTTGTTCATGATATCCATTATACAAGAAAATTCTATTTTGTATACGGTTATTTAGTCAATAACTTTTTTTCAAATGGGGCTGCGTATTGGTATTTTACCAATGCAGATCTAGGACATTCCCCGGGAGCTGGTATCTTTTTTAAAGTGCAGCACCATGTAGGTCGATACCAATCACGGAGATTTAATTTTGACCCCCAGTTTCCTCCCTAGAAGAAAACCCCAAAGCTCTGACGAAGCAAAATACTGATAGGAATTCAATTTTGCCGAGAATTCCTAAGCCAAACAGGCATGATTTTTAACATGCTGTATGTTAAGACATGAATACTGTCTATTCTCTGCATCATGAAATTCCGGGGTCGGACCCGCAACTTGGACCGGGGTCGAACCCGAAAACTTGGGCGTAGAAGGCCAGTGAGAAACCAACTACGTCACCCCCATAACTTACAAAAAAAATCTTTCAGTATATTTGGGAAGTAATAGAAAAAATTTCACAAATGTAAGACAGCTAATCTCCCTTTATTTATAGTGAAATAATTTGAAAGTTAATTCACAACGCTATTACAGTCCGAATAGTTTCGCAAAAATCAATCATTCGATAACCATATGATTCCATCGGTAAAAAGGCAAGGTAACACTCATCCATAACAACAGAATAAGAATTATCAATCTAATCAATGTTTTTTTAAAATTTTCATCTGCCAAAAGGATGAAGATCGCTTTCATTTATTATTCCATTTCTCATAGGCTCCATTTATATGAGAGATATATCTCATCCATAATATTTATTCCATCTCATATCCCAATAATTCATCCAGCTTTATCCATCACATATACCGAATTCTTTTCTTGCATAATCATCATTTATACAGTTTTTTTTTCACCAGTTCATTTCTCACCCCGTTTTTGCTATTTATCTTTAAAAAGCAATCAGTTCTTATTTTCAAATTTAAAACTCATTTTAAAAAATTCTCTCAAGTGAAACTTCAACAAATCATTTCATTTAGAAGATACACACAAATTTTGGACCACGCTATAATTGCTGTCAAATATTTAAACCTACATCAGTTAATTGGTTAAATTCAACGCGTGCTTAAGGTCTAAAATGTGTAGTTAAGAAAATAGGACAAATGAAAATAGATAGAGGAGACGCTAGCAAAACCTGTCAAGAACGACCATTATTAAACGTTGTATAGATTTGGTTTCAGAAATATTCCAAACTTGAGAAATCTATTGAAATTAACAAAGCTTAGAAGAGTTCCCTCTCAGATATTTTAAAAATATTTTTAAAGTTACTGTGAGAGACACAGTGAAAACGTAACACCGGGAATGAGTGGGCAGAAAAAGCTAAAAATCGTGTGTAGACAGAATTCACTGAGATGCAAATAATCAGAGATCTTTAGCTGTTCCGAACTTAGTGAATACGGTATAACAAGCAGTTCTATAATATGGCAGCCACTCTGTCGGCGAGGAAAAAACAAATCAGTGGAGCTGTTTACCGTTGCATAGATGCCAGATCGCAGAGATTCGTCTATCTGTTATAACTTGCCTCCCATGGCTCCAGCAGGTAGACGAATTTAGGAGTGACTACGTGATAGTATTCAGAAAAGTCAGGATAATGCGCCTGATTTATTGCAAAAAGCAGTAACTTACACGCTTCTAAGGTGCAAATGTGCGTCTAAAATGGTTGGGAGGTGCCAGCGATGGTATAGGGATCTCAGAATTCGTAGTCCCCCACATCTACCTGTAAGCTTTGAATGCCTCGCATTCTGTTCCGTTGAGCTGATGCAAAATGCACAGGAATATTTATATATATCGAACAATGTACACCAACGGCTTGCACTCAAGATGCTATGCAGACACTACTACTGAACCTAGCAGAAAATCTCCCGTTCTCAATGGTACCGAGCTAGAGCTACATGCTTGTCGGAGCAATATAATGTCGTGTTCTCTGACGAGTCACGCTTTTGTTTCAGCAATGACAAGCATCATGTACGAGTTTGTCATCGACGCGGTAACAGACATCATCTGATCTTAGCTGTGGAACACTAAACCACGCGGCATCTAGGTTTGGAATGCCATTATTTACGCTAGTCGTGTAGGTGATATAATGGTGATCCAATCATCTGAGGAAGACGTGCGGCGGCTGGCAGCATTATCCTTTTTCAGGATATATCCAATGACATTTACTAGCAATATAACGCTCAATTGCACATACCCTACAACAGTCAATAATCACTGCAAGTTATCCATGAGATTTTCTGCCTACTATTGTCCCATGGCCTTTTTTATCCACAGATAAGATCTGTTACGTGATTGGTCGTTGATTGCATATATTACACCCAGTAGCGTAACCTACACCACCGCAACCTCCGTATCAAGGGGTGGGCACGATTCTAGGGGACCCAAAGCTTAAGTTATGTTATGGGTTTACAATTTGTGGTTAGATCCAGTTTGGGGCCCTAATATTCTCCGTGACACCTCTGTTACCATCGCTACACTCGGAGGTCAAACTGTGACAGTTAATCGAGAGCCCCGAATGGTTATCCATTACTCCAGCCTCAATTCGCACGCTCATTGACTCTTCTGAACGACAAGTTGCATTTTGTGTCGCCACCAAAGTTGAATCTACAATTTACTGACAACCCGCTGTTTATGTTCATTGTGTTGTTGTATCGAGTTGAAACAAACACTTATTGCTTTGCTCAATGCTCTCTTTTTGCCAACCGATTTTCAACATTTTCTACGCATTCATTCGTAGTGTTGCATTTTCACTGTCACGCAGCTTAGTTTTACAGACAATCTTTATAATGCTATTGATAAATAAAATACAGATAGTAATTTCCAAGAATAGTAAACTAAGAAAATAATGATGATTTTATCAATGGGAAGATCACAGATTCAACCGCATCGTCACTATTTTAAATTAAAATTATTAAACATGCATCGAAAGAAATCGTTATTTTTATCATCAAAGTATGTATGAGTTTAGCTGATTTTTTTATCTTCTGTCATGCAGTATGTGAAATTTGAAGTCAAAAATTCAGTTCAAAAGATATTTGTCGTTACTATCTTTTCTTACCTAGCCATTACAATTTATCCACGTCAACACCTTAAAAAAACAGCTGAGCTAAGTGTTAAATGAAAAAATATTAAAAAAATTTAACTTTCTTCTGCAGAATATTTAAAATTCCTTATTTTTTTTATAGTTTATTGGGTACTTATGTACTATCGCAACAATGCTAATGTTTAAAATAGCTCGCCAAAAGTGTGTGTTGGCAACCCCGATTTCGCATCTGTCACACGCGCTGAATTGGTAACACATGTGCTTCGTTTCATATAATGTCGCCAATACGATTGCGATAATGCGCTAGTTCGGTTTAGAATAAGATATGAAAACCCAACAAAAATGCAATATCAATTTAAATAAATCGATAAACTTTCACATTTATTCTGATGAGGTATAGAAGTTTAAAAAGTGTATACGCATTTAATGCCTTTTATCGATTTTTTTACGTTTTTCATCTAGGAAAAGGAACTCAACTTTAAGTATTAAAATGGTTATTTTATTATTCTTTTCAGCCACGCAAAAAAGGGGCGAACACAATTTAGGCAGACGCAGTGCGGTCCAAAAATAAATATCGCTTCTAAAAATAGGGTATTGATCAGCTGCGAATATCGGGACTTCTATTCTGAAAATGAATTGGGTAAGGCTGGTTATTGTGAAATCAACAGTCCGTGAAAACGTAACGCAAGCAAGAGCAATGAGTGAATGGTTGGAAAAAAAAGTAAGTTCGAACTGAAATAATGTTATTTGTACCTCAAGTATTACCATGCTACCCATTGAGCAATCAATAAAATATGTTTGTTTAAAAACTTTCTTTTGTAAAAATTTGCTTAAGAGAAAGAGTTATATTTTCGTCACACTATAAAGCAGCACGCTTTGCCATTGGCGACGGATTGGCCTCACTCCAAATTTCCCCACCACACCAATGGAGGACGTTTGAGCCTCGACAGTATTAACGTGTAACGGCCCCCTCTACACGGCGGGTCTTCAGCGGCACAGGCTCGAATTCATTACACCCACCACGAGTCTGTTACCTTGACCACTAGGCTAACGCGGTCACATTTGTCTAAGAGATAAATGGAGCTGTGTTTACAGGTATATGATAGATTTTCCCGTAGGAGAGTGTGGTGGTGAGATAAGGATGAGTTCAGACAGAAGCGGATAGAGTTGTGAGGTTTAGAGCAGGCCTAGCCAATACGCGAACCGTATGTGGCTCACTACTTTAAATCGTATGACTCGCCGGACGATTAGGTACTTCTATTGAAATTTTTGTTTCTCATTGAATATATATACGTGTATGTGTGCAAAAATTGAAAAAAGTTTAAATTGTCCTTAAATTAATTTAATATTGCGTGTATATAAATTACATATACCACTTTTTGATAGGCTAGTCCCCTTTTATTTTCCACTTTAAAAAGATTAAGCACTCTGTTTCGATTCATTTTCTATTCAGAGAAAAAATGATTTAATAGTTTCTAAGCAGCAGCCAGGTGCCAACTTTCCCCGAAAATCCCTTACATAATTCATAAAATAATAATGCTTTTCCTTCGCTTGAAGACGTTATTGTAACATTTTTACCAGCATTTTCATATTTTATTAGTGTTTTTCCATTTTGAATGTAGGAAAGAATTCTTCAGCCTCTTTTGTCGATCTGCAATTGTAACAAAAGGTCTATAAAGAGCTCATCCTTAGCTGATGGCAATTACGAAAACCAGCTAAGATATGCAATGTGGAATACAAAAATCAATGAAGTGAAAGAATGGATAAACAAATACCTCATTAATTAAGACTCCAGTGTTAATTGTATTTAATCATGGTATAATAATAAAATTTAATTCATTTTGTGCTTGTATTACATTATTTAAAGATATGTTTATCTAATGTGAGGTCCACTGTAACGTTACGCGTCATCAAGTACGCTGTGAAACCATTTAGGTAGGCCAGGCCTGTTTAAGAGCAAGCATATCAAATTTTTGGCTCAGCCAATGTAACATATAATAAATATTTTTCTAAAACATTTTAGTTTAATTTTAAAAATTGTATTCTGTACTTAAAACTTCTTATTACTACTATAAAAGAAATTTATTATACTCAGTTTCAAGAGATTATATTTTAGTAATAGATTTAATATAATCTATAAAAACATAGCTTCTATTATTTTTTTGCTTCCAAAATAATTGTTTCTAGCTACACTTTTTCTGCTTCGAATAAGCTTCATATTCTTTTTATGGTTTATCTTATACAAGCGATTATCTCAAAAAATCTACTAATTAGTTAATTTTCTTAAAAAACTAATTATCACAGCCAGTTAAGTTCCTCGAAAAATTGTATTTTTAACTATTTTAGTAAGAAAATCCTACGTTAATAAGGCGGATTGTGGAAATTATGAAATATAATGAATTGTAAAAAAAGCGGATGTGTGTTTTGCAATAGTATAATTTTAAATTCAATTGTTTTCAGACCGTAAATATGTATTATTGTCAAAATTCTACACATAAGGAAACTCATTTGATATAAAAGTAGCGTCAAACAGTGAAGTTTTTCAAGGCTGATAAAAAAGCGACAGGAGACTACACAATTACAAGAGAGAGAGAGAAAGAGAGAGAGAGAGAGAGTAACGGAAGATGGTGCGAATTATAAAATAACATTAATAGCCGGATGTCCACCAATAATTATATATTATTCTGAAAAATAAGCATTAAAAATGGATGAATAAGCCACTGCAACAACTTTTAATAACTTTTACCTTTAACTGTCATTGCTTTTTGACGACAATGCAATTGAAAAAGATCAAATAGTAGTATAAGCAGAGATATTAAATTTTTCAGTTATTAGCTCTTCAAAGTATGAATAAAATGAGGATGATAATTTCTAGATAGTTAATTGAAGGATAAAATAAAAGTTGATTTATCATAATTGCAGATTATTCGGTACCTCCAACTTCCCCAGCGACCGCAGGGTCGCGACAACCATCCCCCGGACTTACCATGGTTCAGGATTGAAAAGAAAATTTTATGGTAGACAATCAATAACTGATCAATTTCTTTAAAAAATATTTCATATAATAACAGGCTGATTGCTAAATTTTTGACAAAATTATCAGATATTTAAAGAGAGATTTCCGCATTTAAAAAGAAATACTAATTGTAATTTTTTGTCCGTCATCTATTACTGATGAAGTAAAATTATTCATAAGAGGATGTGTATTTAAGAAAGAACAATGTAAATCAATTATTCAAAAAATGTCGACTGAGATAAGCATGAAAGGAAAATTTACGATAAAAAGTAGTGTGGAAAATAGAAAGAGGAAGTATAGTGGTGGAAAAAAGTCCTGAACACACTCTTTTGTTTGCCTAGTTTTTGTTTGACTTAATTTTTCGTTATGAAATTATCGTGCTATCTTGACTATTGTCATTGTTTCTAAAGTATTTTTTCAAGTTGAGGTAACCAAAATAATGCCTATGTAAGACGACAAATAAAGAACTCAACCCTTAGTGTCTGAAGCCCAGACTAAAGCACCTGAAGAAACAGATGCCATTGGGTTGCTTATTTCTCATGTTGTTGGAAGACTTCATATCATCAACGGAGCAAAGGAAACTAATGATTACACTTGAAATATTACAAAATAAATATCTACTAATATTGGGAGATCTTTTTGGGAATCTATCATGGATTTTTCCGGGCAATAATGTCACCGTTTATCATGTAACATGCCAGAAATGGTCCGAAGATGATATTGCCAACAGAATAAACTGATCAGAACAATCTCCAGACCTAAATTTGACAAAGAATTTACGACATAAAATTGGTAATGATATTTCGAAGAAAAAAAAAACTGCAAACAAACCTGAATTTACTGAAGCTATAATACTTTTTTTCAACCATGTTTTCATCAAAGAACTTCTTATGAAATTGTTGCCTTCCGAGCCAAAAATTAGAGACGTAACTAAAGCAAACGGATGTACCATATAATATTGATGATCAAGCTTGCAACGGGTCTACTCGAGAATCTATTACTAATCCTCTTGAAATAAATTTATTTCTTTTTAACTGTTGTTCAACTGAAAACTTTCTCTTGAAGAAGAAAACTTTATTCATGCAAATGAGAGGTTCTATTTAAGCATTGACTTTTAGATACGCGAAGTTTGTTGAGAGTTAGTCGACGAGTAGTTTCTGGATGGCAATTATTGCTAATTGGCGAAGAAGTTATAAGATTGAGATTAAAAATAAAGACGGAGCTCATACAGCAAATACAGGAATTAAGGTGGAATATACCGTAGAAGTCCAAAGTGTTCTAAGAGTAAGTGAATTAGATCATACTCAAATATTAAGTATTCTTTTTGCCTTGTGATTGCTCTTATAATTAGTAGTGGTGATTTTATTACCCTGAGTTGTCAGATTTAAGCTAGTGAACTAATAAAATCTGTGTTTGAACTAATTATGGCTGATCTTTACTCGAACCCTCAAACACCTATAACCTCAACGAGGTTATTACAAGTTTGTAACAATAATGTATTTTTCAAAATTCAAGTTATATCGTATATGTAAGATTAAGTGTTATTCTACTACGTATATATGTTTTTCTATATTGTGTTATTCTGTGCATACTATGTATTATTGTGCTTATGCAGTTGTACTATAAAAAACATTTATCTTATTAAAAAACTAGTAACGGATTTGAAACCAACATAAAAAATGCATTTGAATCAGTAAAAATAGTAAAGATAGTACGACAATCTTAACAAAAAATTGTCAAACACCCAAATTGAGCAAACAAAAAAAAATTATTTGTGTGTTCAGGATTTTTGCCACCACTTTGCATAAAGAATAAATAAAAAAATGAACCACTGTACCTTTTCACTTCAAATCTTAGTTCAAAAATAATTTAACACACAATAAAACGTGTTCACGCAAGAGGAAAGCCAATAAAAAACTTGGTACGAAGTAAAATACACTTTCTGCATAGAAAAGAAGATATTTTTAAATTTTAAGGTTTCTTTGCATTTGCTACAGCAATACACAGTAATATCATAAAATACTCATGTTGAGTATCTTCACAAAATATTTATTAAAAAATATTTTTTCAGAGAATTTGCAACATACCAGGCGTTATGTTACATCATCATGTTATCACATCATTTACCTAAAACGAATATTTGCAAAAAGAGTTACATAAAAAGATTCACTAAACCACTTCGAAAAAAAACTAGTTCTGAAACTTAGTATTTGAGCAAGAAGAGATAAGAATAGAAATGGGTGAATAAAGATGCCGGAGTGCATCATGTTTCCTCACTTTCTTGTAGTAACGCATACATCAGCACATCAATAAATTGTACGTCATGCTGGTGAGGAGTGTGAAATGTCGAGACATGAATATTAATGGGAACAGCTGGAAGAGAAAAGATTTGTTAAGAAACGAAATACGGAGTTGTCATCGACCACATACGGTGGCACACTAAATCTCGAGAAAGAGCGAGCTGCATAATGCATCTTAGCGCTGCCCTCATAAAATGAATGGCCGCCAGAATAGCAATGAGGAGGGTTGCACATGCTAAGAGAAAGAATTCATTGAACCTGGATGCAATCACGTTTATGCAATTCTCATAAACTACACTCTCGTAAAAAAAAAAAAAAAAACTGCACTTAAAATTTTGTTTGAATATTTATTTTAACGATTTTTGTGAAAAGTCCTTTTTCTTAGAGACAAAATGTTACAAAAGTGTTTTTCATGCAAACTACATGTTACTTTTAATCCCCTGTATTGCCGATTAAAAGTTACGCGATTCGATCCCCAGAGCCACCGTTTTACTCATAGGCGCGCGTATGCAATGTATTAAGGGGAAAAGAAAAAGCACAGATCAGCAATTTTTTTGAAAATAAGTAAATTCTTTGCAAATACTGTCAACATCTTTTCATTGTATTCCAAAACAGTTAAGACCGTTGAACAGAGCAGAACATTCCAAGAATCGTACTTTGGAAGGACGGATACATCCGTCTGTGGCACTTAACGCACGGGTTGAGTGAGACGGATATATACGCAGGAATCAGTTAAGAGTTTAACTCATATTTTATGATTCCAAAATGGATTTGGAAATCCCTCGTATGCAGTACGTTATAATAAGAGGTTTACCATTTTTGTCGACCACTAGCTAGCGGTGTAACGGAGAATATTAAGCCTCCCCCCCAAAGTCAGGTTTTGGGTCCCCCGAGAATCCTGCCCCCCCCCCCACGGATGCGAGGTTTTTCGTTACGCCACTGCGACTATCCCATAACATACAAAAGGCGCAATTAAAGAATAAAAAAAATCTGATGCAAATTGAGACAAACTAAATATATCAAACTAGGGCGTTTTATTTTATGGAAAATCAATTGGATCAAGAGGAAAATTTTAAAATTAAATGTTACTGAATATTCTTTAAAAAATTAAAGATTTACGGGCAATATTACAAATAATTAACAATATTAACTTTTTAAAAGAGATCATTACAGAGTCAAAAGAAAATTTCTTAAAAAAAAAATTATCCAAGAATATTATTTGATGAAAAAAAATATGGGTGGTTTATGGTTTCATGTGAAAAATTAAATGCTTATTTACAAATATATATATATATATATATATATATATATATATATATATATATATATATACTTAGTTTAAAGTGATGAGATAGATATAGGTAAGCCAAAACAAAATTGGTTTAAAATTATCACACACACATCCCAATGATTGGTATTACTTAAAAATGAACACTCACTATTCAAATTATATAAATATAGCCGAGCTGAGAATTAGAAGAATTCGATCCAAAATATATATTTTTAAAGAAATTTTTTCACATTTTATTACCGTTAAAACTAAAAAACGCAAAATGTTTCTTTGACACAAAAGCAATATTCAGTGACATTTTAAGGCTTTTTAAGGCCTTGGGCCCCTATACAAAAGTAGACCACACCTGTGATCTTTTTAAATATACAGCATATAGCATACGTTGTGAAACACTCGTACAAACGGTGATCCCTAACACATAAATGTGCGTGACTCATCATCTCACAAACATAGGCACAAATCCTAACTCGACTGACTGCCGCCTTTCGAGTTAATGAGTAATGATGGTGAACGGTAGTAGGCCTTGGATTAGACATAGAAGACGGACATGACATTATAATCCAGTCTTACCACTGTTGCCAGTTGGCATATAGTTCGAAGCATCCTGATTTTTGGAGAAAACGTCTGGAAACAGTAGCGTAACGGAGAACATTTGGACCCCCCTGAAAAGTCATTTTGGTCCCCCAAGTTCGATTTTATAAAGGATAGGTACTTGGGCAGGATTTGGGCCCCCTAGAACCCTGCCCCCCTGCCATAAGAGGGTTGAGGGGGTGTACGTTATTCCACTGTCCGGGAATAACATCTGTATTATGATCTTATTGCGGGTGGTCGACATCGAGACTAGGTCCCACTCCTCAAAGTCCTGGTCCCGGGTTTAGTTGGCCCATGCATTAAAGCGTCTCTGGTAATATCGCATTTGAAAAAATGCTTGTTTTAAAAAATTCGCCACTTCTTCATTTACACACTTAATTATTTTAACAAACATTCCAGACGTGAAAAAGAATATTTATGCATGTAACAATAAATAAGGAAAATTCTCTGAAAACCTATGAAAAATTGATTCTATTTAGAGGTTCCATATATGTACTATTTGTGGTTGTGGTAGGAAGAAATTTATTGTATAAACAGTGGAACCATTACCACGGTTCTAAATTACTCAATCAAAGCAAGTGCATCTGAGAAAAACCACAAATTGCGGTTTTCATCAAGTAACAATCCAATTCCCTGTGACCAAATCCGAGCATTAAAAAAGTTTAATAAATAAAATAGTACCACAAAATTTTCGTCATAATCAAGTAATTCATTTATTCAAAAGTTTTACATTTGATTCACAGTACGCGCAAAAATATATGTAAGTCAATATAAGAATCTAAAGAAGTTTTCATCTTATAAGCGATCTTATGCATGAACTTGTCGAAATAGAGATTGATTGACTGACTGTCAATTAACGTCGCACTGTTCAGCTACACGAGGGCTTTTGGCGACGGACCTCGTAATTTTGAACCATGGTCAAGTGATGAGGACGACACCTGAGCTGGCACCCCCTTCCTAACTACCACACCACACCAACGGGAGAATGTTTGAGCTCTCGACAGATTTAACCCAACACGGCGGGTCTTCAGTGGCACTGGGCCCGAATTCATGACACGCCAGCCATGATCCGATACCTTGACAACTTGGCTACCGCAGCCACTTGTCAAAATAGAAGATGCAAAAGTATTTCGTATTCGTAAATAGAACCTAATATTCTGAATTTACACTTAAATTTATAAATCTGAGATGTATTAAGTTTTAATTTAACAAGTGCTTTTCAAACTCGCAATGACATTGGCAAGTAAGAACATCTCAATATTACTCTAAAATACAAGCCTTTGTTAAATAAAGGTTGACAATTTTTTACTACGGAATCATAATGTTAATTAATTACATATAAAATTCACAATACATAAGCCAACTTTCAGAAGCGATAGACAAATTGCAATGAAAATATGAGGTCACGGCAATAGCCAACTATTCCAACAATTGCATCGAAGAGTTCAAAAGCACAACTTGGGAGATATTTCATGTACTTTTTTAAAAAAAATAATACTTCAGAAATAAAGATGAATATATATATTCCTGGATAAAGATCAGATTGCTTACAATGCCTAGGATCTGTTAAGCAACCAACCTTGAAGAACAACTTTCAATGAGGCTGGCTGACTCTGATGTCTTGGGGCAAGAATGTGTCAGGATAATACTAATGAAGCAAAATACATAATTGGGAAAACATCTGTGAAGTCAAGAAACACGTAGGCTAAAATTCAGAGCATAAATGCATAATTTAGCAATTTCTTGGAATTCTTCTACCATTCACTAGATCAGTGAGTGGTAAATATGTCGAATAATTTACATAAAAATAAGAATACGCTATTATTTTTATTGATCTCAGGCTGTAATTGAGAGATAAGGTTGGTATTTGCCTGTTATAAAAAAAAAAAAAATAACCAAGATGATAAACAGTTATCATGCAATCTTTAATACCGAGTTCAGTGATAAAAATATAAAATATAGATAAAAATAAAATACAAAATTATCCTTTTAAAATTATATACATTCTGCTATAGATGGAGTTTTCTTATTACAATTATTTTCAAAATACCTCCTCCGAAGATCTTCTAAAATCAAAAATATAGATAATAATATACACTTAATTGTGCAATAATTTTTGCCAAATTATTCCAAGAAATTTCATCTTCTAAAGGGGAACCTTGGTTTCTTTATAATTTTTCACCTTCAAAAGAGTTAAAAATCAACTTCTCAAAAAAAAAATTATAAGAAGTTAATCAAATTTTTGGAACATTCAATACAATCTTAACGTTGATAAAGTCAAAAGCTTATTTAAGAATATAGAACATTATATATCGATTCAATAATTAATTATATTCAAAGGAAAATTAATTTCTTAGTAGACACAAGACTTTCACAGCGACTTCAGTTTCAGAAAGACAGTAATTTTTTATTTAATAAAATATCAGGCATACCAGAAAAAGTTAAATTTGTTTCGAAAAAGAAAACGAATTTAATCTCCAAAAGACTGAATTCTATCAGAGAGAAATTCAATTTAATTTCTGAAGGACTTAATCTATATTGGAAAAAGATTGAACTTGATTGAAAAATTGATGAAATGCACAAGAAAAAGGTCTGGAATAAAAACTACTGCCTACAAGAAGGTAATACTTCAACAATCAAGACATTCTTTATGATATCATTTCTTTAACTATCGAAAATGAAAATGTTCCCTTTTTATTGAAAGTTCGGGATATTAATTAAATCGTCGTTTATTTTGGTAATTTTATCATCAGGAGATTGACTTTAAAAGTGCTCTCCGTTCAAGATCCAAAATACGAAGATAGAGATTTATTTCTTTTCTATATTTAAATCGGGACAGATATAATGGGGAAAAAACACTACCAGGTGTTCAGATGGAGGAAAAGATAAATTATTTTTAGAAATTAAGTAACCATTTTGGGGAAAAGTTTCAACCGCTCAATAAGGCACGTGTAAACTATTAAGATATTCTTTTACTAGTAATCGTGAATGAATCAGTAAAAAATTCAAACAAACACACGCACACACACATATAAAAATGATGAAAACGATATCAAATACAAAACTTCCAAATTCCACCTTCAGCTTTAATATCTGGGTTGTCACTTACGGATTAAAGAATAACCATTAATAATATACACATTTATTCCACAGGTTATAAAAATGAAAGTAGAAGTTATTTTTTGTGAAGCATCTTAATGATCCAATAACGTGAAATTAAAAGGCATCACTAAAAATGGAATATTCCTAGCCATTATAAATCCTCTAATTATCTTTAGATATTTATTCGGGAGCTTATTTTAGTTTTGATAATAAATACCAGAACTTTTACTTGTCACTTCATTTTTTAATTATTATTTAATCAGTTAAATACTACGAAACAATATTTTGCTAAAATATAGTTTCCTTTTAATCGTAAAGCATGCACTACTCTCTGAGTATCTTAATAAACATAATTCTTATCGCATAAACATTCTCTTAAAGGAATAAACACATCTATGTCAAATTTAAACTAGCTATCTATAACACCAACCCTAATAAAAGAAGCCTTTTATAAGGTTTCCAAACTTACATTAACCATTAAGAAAAGATCAAGCTCATCTGCAATTAACCATTGCCGGAAATAGATCGAAAAATAATACTAGTTACATCGTCCAAGTGCTCTAAATGTTTGTTTCATTAATGTTAAGTGGGAACAAGTAAACACAGCTTCACACACTATTCTCCTATTGTGTTATGGATCGCGTTCGAGTGAAACCCTTAGTCACGTGACCGAGTAAACAATCATAAAAAGTTAGCACGTCTAGCACTACGAGACAGATAAAATTATCGGAGGATGACGATTACAGAGTTCGACGATCCCACACTACTATGACGTCAGCTTCCTTTTAGTGACGTTTGGGGTTATAGAGGAGAAATATTCTTCGTTTACGGTGGGAATGTATTAATGGAAGTATTCTAAAATTTTGGGCAAATACGTAACTATACATTTTAATTCGTGACTGCAAGAGGATGAATGTTTTTTAATAAACATAACGAAATGAAAGCAATTTAAAATTATCAATTAGAAATAGGACATACATTACGAAAATTTTTCCTTAAAATCTTTTATTTTTACTTCTAAAATTTCTTCGGAATTTGCAAAAATTAAGAACCACATGGTTTACTAGAAGTTACATTTTAAACATTCAAAGTATAGAATTTTTCTAATCTAAAACATAGACTTTAATTATTATTTTTTTTAAATCAGAGGTGTAATTTATTATTCGCACATAAGTACAAAAACTTAAAGTATCATTTTTAAGAAAGGTATTATTTGAAAGACTTTTATTCTAATAACATTTCAATGCATAAAATATAGTAATAATAATATATTGCTTTTATTTTATTTTTAGTTTGATTTTTTCCCAATATTTAAAAATACTAATATTTTATTATTCTATAAAATCATGGTCTTATACATTTTAATAAATGTATTGTTTGCTTATATTTCAAATAATAACGATGGAATTATTGCTATATGAGAAATAACTGAAAAAAAAATTAGGAACTTTTATCAATTGTATATATACACTTGAATTACGGAATGCTTTACAATATAATATAATGATCAAGATAGTTTCTAACAAATTAATTACTAAACGACTTTTGTTCATATTTTTAAGTAATGTAAACTAATTTTTAAAAAAAATTTAAGCGCGAAAATATTTTAAAAGTTAGCGATTAACTAGGAGTAAAATCAAGTCTTTTCCGTAAAAAAAAAAACCAAATATATTATTCTAAAATTGTTTTCTTTTAATTATTTCCCATTTTTTACTACAATAAGAGTTATATATTTTGATAGAGTCAATATTAATTATTAAATTAAAACACATTTCTGTAAATAATGAAGTTGAAAGTACAAATTATGCTATGCAATACCAAGTTTTAATAAATAAATTTCGCTATAATACACATTGTTCCTTAAAGATTATCAAGAAGTCTTTAAACTCATTCCAATTATCAAGTCAGTAAATCTAAAATAATGATACAAAATACATACAAAAGCAAATTTAAATACAATAGGGAAAGGGATAAAAAAATTACAGAACTTCAGAATTTAATGTTTTATTCAACTCAAGGAAACCATTAATTTTATGACGAAATTTTTGGAAAATATAATGACTATCTCCAAACATACATTAAAATTTAAAACGACTTACTAAACTACTATTTCTTCAGCCGCGTAGTAATGAAATACACAATTTCCTTACCTGAAAAAAGAACAAAAATAGAATACATTAGAATATTGCAACTGAAACGTGTCAGTGTTTTTAATCACACACAAAAAACATAAGTAGTATGAATTAAAGACGCTACAAATACAATTGAAAAAAGAAGCAAAACGTTTAAACAAATATCAAACGTTCAATGTACTCGTATTTTTCCATTAGTCACACACCATGCATTCATTGAAGTAGATGACCAAATAGTAATGACAATGAGTTAGCTATCGAACTATATTACATTCATGCCACTATATTACGTATTTAAAACATTTTATATCATTATATTACCTTTACAACACTATAATAAGAAAGATTAACTCAGCTAAAATTTGAAGTGATATGTTTTTATACCCGTGGATGAGCACCATCAAGAGATTATTACAGGTTTTCTGCAAAAAGGAGGAGGTTTTCATAGTTGCGCGCTTCCGGTTCGCGCATATTAATAATTCGTGAATCGTCTGAGTTATATTTTTTTACTAGAGTAATCGTGTCTATAGGCATTGTTAAGGTAATTATTTCATTAAAATTGGATAAGTCTGTGAAAAAGATAATCAACAAGCGTTGTTATAAGAATGAAAATTGTTTCAATATTTTAATGAAATTATAAGCAATTCAAGCTCAATAAAACTTCAAAGTAATATTCGAATTTATCACCATTCTAAAACGGAAAATGTTCAAAATATTTTTTTTAATATTCAAATTTCTCCACTGCTTTCCTCAATTTCTCCACTGTTTCCACATATTGCAGAATTTTCTTGTTCGAAAAAATATTGATAAATAAAAGTAAAATAATTCATATTAATCAGAACTTTAAAAATATTTTGAAGCAAAATGAAATTAGAATGTTTTATTTTGTAATTAAAAGAACCACAATATCAATATTTTATATAGAAATATTTTTATCAATCACTTAAAGCAGGTGCAGGCAATTGTTTTGTCTGGAAAGTCACATTGCAGAAGCGATAACGGAGTGCTGCGCCTTTTTAAAATGATTGCATTCAGTAGTTAACTTTGCATCTCAGAAAAGGCATGAATTGTACAATAAAAATCAATCAATAAAAATTTAATTAAACAGTGGTAGAGAATATTTTTCGTCTAATTGGTTTTCTGGTTGTCGTGGAGGGTCGCTTTAAAAATGTTTACATGGAGGCGTTAATTTGTGTAAACCTTTTCTAACATAAAACATTCTCATAAGATAAAGAATTCGACACATAATATTTTAGTTCAAAAATAGAAGCGACAAATGCTGATATTTGGAAAATATTTCTAAATTTTTCGCAAATAATTTTTGGAAAAATCTTCCTCCTCGTCACTTGAACTCGTTCAAATTTATGAAATCCATTACAAATAGCCCTTGAATAACTTGGAAATGCGAAATTAATAAGAAACCGATTGTCGGCTCGGTGGCTTAAGGTGGCCCGTTTCGTAAGCCTAAGGTTGCGGGTTCGATTCCGGCTGGAGTAGATAGATTTTCTGGATGCGAAAATCGTAGGCACGCATGTCATGTATGAATATGTGGCCTGTAAAAGATCCCTTGAATGTCAATTCGGGTTTTGTTAATCTTTGGAAAAATTAAATCTATATTTAGTGGCTATATTTAGCATGGCCACTAAATATAGATTTAATTTTTCCCGAGAGTACCAAACCCAAATTGACATTCAAGGGATAATGGCTATATTTAGCATCTGAAGAGTGCTTGGATTGAATAAATTCAAACGCCTAAATTAGGTAGCGAGAGCCGGCACTAGATGGTGCCACCATGAAATGTTTCTCACAATTGGGGACGGCCGCGATAGCCAAGTGGTCAAGGTATCGGATAATGGCTGGCATGCCATGAGTTCGTGCCCAGTGCCACTGAAGACCCGCCGTGCAGGGGTACGATGCATGAGAAATCTGTCGAGAGCTCAAACGTCCACCCGTTGGTGTGGTAGACAGGAGAGAAAATGCCAGATCAAGTGTCGTCCTCATCATTTGACCATGGTTCAAAATTACGAGGTCCGTCGCCAAAAGCCCTCGTGTAGCTGAACAGTGCGACGTTGATATTCACTCACTTGGGGACTTGTGCCTTGACTGCAAAGGCTTAGTTGCCAATATGTGGTCCATTTGAGAAAAAAATAAGTAATCAATCCAATTCAATCAACCTTACAAATAAATAAATAATCGCACCACAGCAACACATAACTCTTCATCATAAATGCACTATGTGAAAAATAAATTTTTCTTTGCAAACAAACAATTACTTTTTTTTATATGTACATATAATATGAAGCGGTAAAAACAATATTTTTCAGTAACAATTCAGCTAAATGATACTTTTGACCTTGACCAGATGATAAAGCATGGAAAAAAATCAGAAGAGCAGGTAAAATATGTTTTTAATTTATTGAATCTGACAACAGCAGTCATGGCAACATGCAGTGACTTGATAGTTTACGATTCGCATAACCTTTTAACCTACAATTATCAGTTTTAAAAAGAAGGTATACGGACCGAATAAGAGAGCCACTGACACATAAATGAATGGTGATCGTAAAAATATGCAGAAGAAATAAACTGGTAAAAGCATTAAATACAAAAAAAATCAAAATAAAACGTATTAAAATTATTAAATTAAATATAATAATCCTAACGCCATTGAACACAAATATAATTTCAAAATAAGTCATAGAAAAATAATGAATCATTATGGAGATGAATCGAGAAGAGCTACGTTTTTGCTCGTCTCGCAAGTAAATTTTCAATTTTGCTACTATTTCTCATTTTCGGAAACTATAAAATAACGTTACGAATTAGTACGTACTTTTTAACGAGATCTCCTTTTCTTTTTTCCTAAAGCAACGCAATTTAAAGTGTATTCTCTTCCTCATTACAAATTAACAAGTTACTTTAATGTTTGTATTATTTTTTATAACTGTTGTTTATTTAAATTAGTTGTTTTTATTTTTCTCTGAGATGAATAATGTTGAATGTCAAACAGGCGGAACCCAGTAGCGTAACGTACACTCCCACAATCCCTGAGGGGGCTAGGTTCTAGGGGGCCCAAAGCCTGACTGACGACAAGTACCTACCCTTTGCAAAATCCAACTTGGGGGCCCAAAACCTGACTTTGCAGTGGGAGGGGGGGCCCAAATGTTCTCCGTTACGCCACTGACGGAACCATTGCTCTTTTTGTGTGGTCGATCTATGCCATATTTTTAAAGGCGACAGCAGTTGTTCTGTTTTGAATGAGAAATCAGTAGAATTCAAACAAACAAACAAAAAAGCCTCCAAAAACTATTTTTATTTTAAAGAATTTAATTACAGTATCAATAGTATTTTTTTAAAATTTTTTGTAAACCAAATTTGTGTATTCCATAGTTCTTTTAGCATTTGAACAAATTGTTTTTCATACTAGGCAGCAATATAGATATATATTCGGTGCTTTAGTTTGTGATGGATCTATACGCGACTCATACTAACACCTTGGAGATTCTTTTAGGGAAATATTTTTCTCAACCAACTTTCACCGAAGGTAAGAAAACGTGATTAGGCAAATTAAGTTTATTATATAAATTCTGTATTCGCGAGTTTTGAGAGTCAGTGAGTGGAGGATCGTGAGTTATTGCAGTGGGATCGAAGTTTATAAAAGTGTTGATTGAAGATTTCCCAGTGAGGATCAATCGGATCGGATTAGATCCCGTCAAGTATAAGCGTTCAAGGTCTCAACAGTAGGACTTCGACTATACAAGAGTACAGGTATTGTAAGCATTATTTAAATAGAAGTTTGAGGATAACTTGTAGTGCGCGGCGGAGTTGAAATTGAGCTTGTATAGGTTATCGTAGAAATCAGTTGAGGGTCCGTAAATATTATCCCCAGTTTAACTGGTCTCACCTTCGCGCTCTTAGTATTGATCAACAATCTTAATTGGATTATTACTGTGCTTGCTTGATATTTTGTGACAATAAAATAATTAGAGTGAATCATGTCGACTGATTATTCAGTTCTCCCCACACATCTAGCCGGGTCCGAGAGAAGACAAGGAGGATTAGAGGGAAGTAGGCATACCCGAACTTTACAAGTTGATGTAGTTTAAGGGTCTAAGGATAGTTTAGTTTACTATTTAAGAAGATCTAAATTGGTTGAATATAATAATTGGATTATAATAATTACTGCGTTTGAAAGCTTTTATGCTTATTTATTTGAAAGTAATTAAGGGAAAAATGGAAAGTCGTATTTTGAAAAATAATATTTTAAAATATATCCAAATATATACGTTTCAAAAACCACGATTGTTCGTTTTTCTTTATTCTGCTTCTAGAGATTTTGAAACGATGATGTATTCCTTTCATTAATTGCATTTGTTCAAGGTTAAAAGAAACAGGGGTGTTGTCAGCAAAATAAAATTTAATCATTTTCACAACTCGTCTCTTTCATATATCATTACAAGTATTCTAGAAAAAAATTTGCGTCAAAAATCCCCCATTCGTTGTACCTGTTGAGACTGAAAATTTGCAATTCATCTTTTTTCAAATCATAGGAAACTTAGTGAATAAAATTTCTACAATCTATGTAACAGAACAATTCTTGCGACATTGAACAGCATTAACTGACATGATGGATAAGTAGTGTCTTTAAAATGAAAAGAATTGAAAAAAGAATTCTATAACATTTTAACCCCTTGCGTACCATGTAACCAATAGTGGATACATGCTATGTACAGAGCAAAATATCATTGTAACCTCATGCGGATATATGGTTTATTTAGGTGTACAACCAGTGTAACCAGCACAGGAAACATTGTAAGGCAGATTTTTTTTTTATTAGGATTGTATAAAATAACAAAGTTATGTAACAAAATGTCTGGGTCACATAATTTTGAAAAAATAGCAAAATTAGAATGAAAATAACAAAAATCTTTGTGAAATGGCTCGAAATATTCTTTGGAAAAATAAACTTTTCCACGTGCGTTACATAAGTGTATTGTAATTTTTGTTCCATTTCTTTATCTTCTTCATCATAAATAGTTTAATCCGTATCAGAGTCATTCATCGGTTTCCGGCAAATATCCTCATTCAGTATCACTTTCGTTGAGATCCAACGACGATGCCATATTGGCAAGGAAAAGTAAAAACAAGCAACAAAAATAGTTAGACAAATTTTAAAAAGTGAAACGAAACACGAACAACGTGCGCCTTAGTCAGCGTCAAAATGAAATGTGAGGTGTAACGTCAAGTGGCGAGTACTCCAGAAATCTGGGATTAGCATGAACGTTAGAAAGCGCAATCTGGTACTCCAAGAGGCTAAGTAAATGAAAATAATGCAATTCTGTTCGTAATACTCATTTCATAAAATGTCTTCTAATATGTTAAAAAAGTTCTCAAATAAGCTGGTATTATATTTTGGGTCAATTAATTCTTCCTCTAAGTTAGTGTAAGTTTTTTTCCACCGAAGTTCGATTTTTGTTTCCTTTACAAATACACAAATTGCTCTTAAATAAATCAATTGCGCTCATATTATAATTCAGTATGCAAAGTGTCGCTATTTTTTCCTTACTAATTTAATCTGTTGTATTTCATTATCCAATGAACAAACAAATAAAAATATTTTAGAATCTTTAAAAAAAAAATCAATAAAAAATGGCGCATTTAAAATTTTAAAAATTGCCTGAGGAAATTTTAGCATTGGAAGAAAAAATTTTGATCCAAATGTAAATAAAAATGAAGCATTTTTATAAAAATTGTTTTTAGATTGTATATTTTCTTAATTAAGTTATGTGCGTCGAAAAAAATGCTGAAGCATGATTAAAAATTCAAGTAAGGATATAAACAAAAGCATTGAAGAGAAATGTAGAAGAAATAAAAAGACCACTTATTTTTCTTCTGTCATTACAATTCCAATTTCTAAGTATATCCAATGCTCAGAAATTATTATTTTTTCATGAGAAAAGATGCCTGTAGGAAGTCTTATGTAAGATTTCTTTTCCGATAGATGGTTACAGAATGCCCAAAAGAGCAAATGTAATTAAGCATTTCATCCTATAACGGTCGGTTTCTGTATTCACGTGCGTGCTAGTCACCAATAACGTGTATTCATCATCCATCACGAGAAGATCCGATGTCAGGAAATTACGAATGTTGTTGACAGAACAAATGGAGACTTATGAGAGGATATGTCCGGTATTCTTGCTTGATGTGGACACTCAAATTGCAACAAGAATAATCAGACAGCGGGGAATTTTTTGCTAGTCTTGAATCAAGTGCTTGTACCACATTTATCAGAGAACGCTCTGACAGATTTGTTTTCTTTTTAATTTCTGGCCGGAGAACTTTTTTCGAAGAAAGGTTTGAAGCAAGGCAAGTTTTTAACTACATAAAGCGATATATATCAGCGGTTCTTAAACTTTAGATCTCCACCGCCCTTCATGTCTCAGAATGGCATCATGGACACCCAAGATTTTAAACACCTCTTCCTGACTTCCAACACATGGCTGAGTGGTTTAAAAGCTTCTCACTAATCCTAAAACTTTTTTTCTCTTTAAGAAAACAATAAAAATCTAATTAAAAATATTTTAAGATACTTATTTTAAATAAATAAATAATGTACTTAACTGTGCTAATTAAAATTTTTAATAATAATGATGGTGATCCATTTCCTTTACAAATGCTGTTACATCAGGTGTAGTATTCGAAATCTGCAGTCTCAACAATCTGCAGCCTTTCAGAGTATGTAAAAGGGTTAAATCTTAATATTTAATGAAAGACCTTCGCGGACCCCCAAGAAAGGCGTTTAGGATCCCAGTTTAAGAACCGTTGATATATATTATAATGTTATGTTTCTTTGGATTTATGATTTTAGATGGCCGACGATGTCAATTCTGATCTTCGTCTAGCCACCTGACCTAAGTTAGAAACTAAGAGATGGCCACCGGTAGCCTACTGGTCATGATCAAGGACTCTTTTCTGGTGTTGACGAATCACAGGTTCGAATCCTGATGCCATTCAAAACCATAAGTGTAGAGGGCAGTGGCGTAACGGAGAACATTTGGGCCCCTCTGCAAAATCAGGTTTTGGGCCTCCACGTTGGATTTTACAAAGGGTTAAGTACTTGGTGGCAATCAGGCTTTGAGCCCCCTAGAACCCTGCCCCCCCCCCCGCAATGCGAGGGTGTACGTTACGCCACTGTAGGGGCTCTGATGAACTTAAAATCTGTCGTGCGTGGACAAGGAAGCTACAAAAGTGGGGTGCCACCTTAGGTGTCGTTCGCGTCACTTAACTGCGCTTCAAAGTTATGAGGGCCTTCGCTAATTAATAGCGCTGTGTGAGACAATTCTTTTCTGTGCGAATATTATGCCTTTCCCCCTTTTCTTGCCTTGTATGTTTTTAAACTTTTGTGTATGTTTTATTCTAATAACTTTTTTGGAACTGTGTAATTCTGGTCATAACATGTTAATTCTTGTCTGTTATTTTGTTTACTACTTATTTTTGTGCACTTCTCCTCGAAAAGATAAGAATTTTGTTTAATAAAAGCTGAATGCGGGGTGGTTGTTTGCCAAGGGACCGGTTTTTTTTTTGTAACTCCAAACCCTTTCTGGTTAATTCGGCTCCTTTGGGCATTCTGCCAATAGCCCCTGTTGCCTCTAGTACGACGTTAATAAACACACATTCATTCATTTGAAATTAAAAGACTGTTTGGTTGTAGTTAGTAGACTGTTGAGTCATTCAGATATCGACAAAAAAGCATTCAATAAAAAAATAAACAAACAGATAACTTAGGACTAGAGGCCCTATATATCCTCCTAGAAACTATATCATATCATAGACACTCGAACGTTTAATATCTGAAATGCTTACATCAGTCCTTATTTTCTACTACGATTTCAGGAAATTTCCAGCAAATAAGTGAAAAGTAACCCTTATTTCGAATAAGCGAACTTACCGATTAGTATGTAGCTCTCTCAATTCCTCAGGTTCACCTTGTATTGAATAATAAATACAAGAGGAAAATACAGCATTATATACGTATGCAAATATGAAAAATAATAACTTCGAAACAAAAGATGACAAGGATGTGTACCCAATGACACCTCATCCTATCACATCCAAATGTTGGTCTTATATGACAATGACAAATGCAAGATGGGAGCGTACGTCTCCTCGTACCTCAACACAAAATTACATCTATCATAATGCTGAATCTGGATTTGTTTGAAAGAGAGACATGATAACACTTCTGTGTGCATGACTGTCGTTCCACGCACCACCGTAGGCGCGTTTGTGTGTGTGTGTGTGTGTGTGTATGTTGCATTGTTAAGGAAGACCTCAACAATGGTCGTCATGCTCAGAGTGTGGTGCGGTAAATGTGAATCATGGTCTTTCCATGTGGATACTTATCCTGCAAATTAGTTAAAATTCCGATTGTGGCATGTATAGGGGCAATGCGATCCCGCAAGGCAGTATGGACAACACAGTGTTTTCAGATATCCCTAGCCGGGGAAGCTGCGATTTTGCTTATTAAGTAATTTTGCTTTCGCATGACAGTCATGGGATAACGATCAAAGCCTATAGCAATATCGTGGAACCACAAACAGTAATCTCACAGTACGAAACATATTTAAGTTCCAAACTAAGTTGTTATTTTGAGAGTAATATAAATCATTTACACAGAAAAACACATATGTATATCAAAAATCTTATACATATAGGTACAGGAGAATTAAGCATTACTTGAATATATATACATTGAAAATTAATATTCTCTTCTCACCTTTAAATAAAAAACTAGTACGTATTTGTAAATTAAGAAACACATCATTAACAATGATTTAATATTGACATTCCGACATGTGTGTCCTCCTCTTCAAAAATTCTTTTTGGATCCGCCCTTGGATGAACAAAACTGAAGGCGAGAATAATTTTAATAAGAACCACGTGACTAAAGCTGTCAAGGTTGAGATGACGGACGAAGGACATTGAAATATCATCTCAAGAACTGGCACTTATATATTAATATTAAAGAAGCTGCTATATATAAAGCTTCTGATTGGGACAATTAAAACTATTAAATGATTTAAAAGAACAATAATACAAAAGTTTCTAGAAAAAGAACAACAATTATGCTCCTAAGCTTCATGTCAAAATGTGTATTTAACTAAGAAATATGAATTTTCAAATAAAGTTTTACTGCACATCTATTATTATGGTATAGTGATATTTATCAGAAACAACAGGAGAAGGCTCTCTTAATAAACAATAATAAGGAGTCTATGTTTTTTAAAAATATCATTCGCTTAAAAATTATTTAATACCAGCTGGAATGCATTCGTTCTTCACAAGCAGATGAATTTTTAAAATAAAACTCAACAATGCAGTTAAGAAGTATAAGATTCTAATGAGTGAGTGTATTTTAACGTCGCAATCTGAAGCAACGCAAGGGCTATAGGCGACGGATCTGGTCAAGTGTCGAGGACGACACTTGAGCTGCGGCACTCTACTTTCCAAACTTTCACACTACATCAACGCGAGGACTTGGAGTCACAACAGAATTAACGTGCATCGGGCCCACTTACACGGCGGATTTTCAGTGGCATTAGGACTCGAATTCGTGACTCAACGACCCTGGCCGCGAGTTCGTTAAGTATAACCACTAGGCTACTGCGTCCACCCTAACTATAAATATAACTTACTGATATAACGGTATACCCAAAATTCCATAAAATTGAAAGCACATACAAACCGTGACATCATATGACGTAATATACGCTAGATCTAAGCGCTAGCAAAACGAAAATCTTTCTTCGTGGAGGGCAAAAAAGCGAAAACCCCGCTTACTGATTGTAAAATAAAAATTTGTATCAACTCCCCTATATATAACTGATATATCTGCTCCTTCTTTTTAAAGAATCCAAAGGTTGACTTCCCGTGTATCGTATTCGATGGATTCGCCAATTTATTTTAATCGACAAATTTTTAGATGAAACGGAAATTTTTTTTAAAAAAAATTGGAAATATTGACGCTTTTTAGGTCATTTTTTAAAAATTATATAACAGAAAATTAAATATAATTAATTTTTCTGCCCGATTAACCTTCTCTAAAAGATGTATCTGAAAAATGATTCAAAAATCGTGATCCTGTGACGTTTTGTTCGAAAGCAAGGTAGTAAAATATTGCAAAAATACGTAAAAATCACTTCAAACTCAAATAAGAAAAAAAATCTAGTTTCGGAGGAAAAGAAAAGAAAGACGCATTAGAGGTGTTCATTATTATAGCTTCGTAGCTTCAGTGAACCAGATTTTGTGTTTTCATCTTTCTATTTTTACTGTATACCGTGAACACCAAAAAGTAACATTTTCTTTTTATTAAATAAGTTACAGAAAAAATAATTTTCGTAAATTAATGCAAAAACAAATAATTTAAGAGACCAAAACACATAATTACATTCAAGAAGCAAATAAAAGAATATTCAATGACTTAAAATCTTAAAACAATATTTGTTTAACGCTGTGACGTTTGAGAAAATTAATAGTAGCGTAAGCAATTTATATATTTGGTTTATTTACGTCACAGCTCTATTAATTACAGAAAATACATGAACATTGAAGTTATTCAAAATATTGGTTACTTCATTAGAATTCAGAATATGATATTTGTGAGGGAGGAGGCCACACAACCGTTCTCTTCGGTGTTTTTCAACGGATTCCCCTTTCCACTCCATGCTCTTGGATAGTATGGGGTGGTTGCTTTTTGACATCTCGAATCACATTAGGAATTTTTCTAACGGTCAAGTGTCGAATCCAGCTGTTGGGGTGCACGACCATCGAATTCAGAGCAACGACAGATGAAAGACCCCGCAATATTTAGAGTGCACGTGTGGATATGAACGTTGTTATCCTATCCACAAAAAGAAGCCTATTTTTCAAATGTGTGACGCGAAAACGTTACAACGCGAAAGTTTTATCAGTCAATTTCAACAATGCGAAAACTAATCTGAAAATGATAGCACACGCGCCAGCAAAAACATCGAGAAGAAAATAAACATTGTAATAGCAATGATTAGTTGGGTGTAGCCTCTCCGGAAGATTATTAACAAAACTTAATCAGGTACATAAAACATAATATCTCAAGTCTCAGGAGTATTTCTCAATGCCGTAAAAAATTGATGGGTAACAAAAAGAAAATAAACAACGTATATCTGATTCAAAATAGCTATTTAATACCCCAGATTCACTAAAGAAATTAAAGGCAAAAAATTTAGGAGGTATTTCAAAATGAATCAATTATAGTTTTAAAAAAATTAAAAAACACTCTTTATAATTAATCGAACTAAAAAGTAAAAAATAATTCTTAATATAAGAATAAAATGATTAAAAAGAAAATTAATGTCATTCTAGTAAAAGCGTGGGGAGCTAGCTCAATATCAAATGTTATAATTTCTTACTAGTTCTATTCCGAAATGCAGAGTTAGTGTAAAAATGTAGTACAAAGCACCCCCACGCTTTTACCACAATGACATTTATTTTCTCGTTAATCATTTTATTCTTTTTTAAGAATTATTTTTTTTTAGTTCGATTAACTATAGAGAGTGTTTTTTAGTTTTTTAAACTGTCATTTATTCATTGACGAATTAATTTCAAATGCGTCAATTTTTTAGAATCTGGAACATCCATTGGTGTTTTCGCTTTAGGTTGTAACTTGATCTCGTAGTCGCCAAATCTCGAATTAGTCGCCAAATCTGGAAATTGGAAATCGTTAATCTTGATGATCCTGATTGGGACAATGGAACAAAATTACGAAATTATTGTATTGTCATCGGTCCTTGACAAGTGTGCAAAATTTCGAATTAATCTGACCTTTTAAAGTGGATAAAAATCAAGTTCAAAGATTCCGTTACATACAAGTGAAGTTTATAAAAGCGTGTTAAAAAATGAAATTGAATTCCAAAGGGAAAAGTTTTCAATTGGTAATTTAAAAATTATACTGTTAGTAAAAATTATGACTTTTCTTTAGAATGAAGTAGTATGATAGTAAGTTATATAGTCTTTTAAAATCAAAATCGTAGAGATTTGTAGAAACGGCACTATATATTCACAGAAGAGGCTGCTTATATATAAGATTTTGCTATATCTCAAGTAACTCCTGTATCTCAAGTAATTTAATAAAAAAATTGTATGGTGAGCGAAAGCTCAATATTTTTACAATTGAAAATACTTCAATCAAATATACCATGAACTTTCTGCTGCTTACCAAAACCTATGTCAGTTTCATTAATATGCGAGTTTTTTTCATTAACGGGTTTCAATATGAAGGACATTATATTTTTGCTAGCATGTTTTAAAACTTATGTAACATTAACAATTTCTTATGTAACATTACGTTCGCTGTCACCTACAAAATAATTTTATCATCAAATTTACGGCATAACTGTTTCCTGTTTTTATCATTCGAAAAATGACATTGATATTTGCAGGCGATTATGTCTCGTATGAGGAGAAACAGATGGAAGTTGAGGAAAAACGCGTCTTAAAAACAAACTATGATAAATGATATAAATCTCATTGACATTCAAACGGTTATTCGGTCCTTAAATCGAATTACTTCATTTACATATTGAATTTGAATATCAAAAATAAACGATAAAGAACACAAACACGGTAACCCGAAACGTAAAAGGACATCGAAGAATGACCAGTTATAAATTTCGTTAGAAAATTATGGTTGTAACAAAAAACTAAAGCGAAAGCAATTTTGTAGCAATCAATGACGTCACAAATGTCATTTTATATAATTATGACGCCATGTTCGACTAGTCTGAACTGGTTCAGACTCACCATGATGCGACAACGTATTCTCTTCTCTTCACTTCACTTCACAAGTGACTATTCTTTGTTGCATAATAATAGACTCCTGTGCAAACCTTCTAAAAACTTCCATAGAATGAGACAAGGAAGAGAACAAAGTCGTGGAAAGTTGATTTAAAACGCGATTTCTATGCTATAACATACAAGACGTAACCGGCCCGCTTCGTTGGATCTTTCATTTTTTGTATGACTATATATTGTTTTTTAAGGTTATTTTTTATCTTTCTATCACTAAGATTTTAATTGTATTGATTTAAAAAGGGGACAGAGGACTTACATATTTCTAACGGAAGTAGATTTATCTTTCACGCCTCCATACCCCCTCCCCTCTAGAGTCAATTTCCAAAACACAAACCTCATGTTAGCGGATGTCTAGTCGATAAAAAAAGCAAGGCTTGCCAAATTTCAAGTATGTAGGTCTAATTGCTCAAAAAGGGGATTTTATTTTATCTGTAACGTCCTCGTATCCTCCCTTGGGAGTCAATTTCTGCAAAACCCGTTTTTAGCGAATCATTACTCAAAAATAGAAACATGGTTGCCAAATTTAATACCTTTTGGTCAAAAACCGAAATTTTTGTAACTATATTACCCCCGTAAGCCCTCTCGGAGTTGATTTCAGCAAAATACGTTCTTATCTGATCTCTCCTTAAAGGAGCATGTTTTCTAAATATCAAGTTTGTAGATGTAATATTTCAAACACGAGAATGATTGTCTATAACGCCCCCACAACCCCCCTGGAAGTCGAATTTCGCAAAACCTGTTCTTAGTGTATCTCTAAAAAGAGTCAAAAGAAAAATACCTGCTAAATTTCAAGTCTGTAGTTTCGGAGGTAACGTGATGAGTGAGTGAATATATTTATATATGTCCTATAGATTAATACAGAAACAATTCAACACAAAACCCATTAAAACTTATATGCAATTAATGATCAATAGCTATCTATAGTTGAACTAAAACTCTTTATATATATATAGGTATTTCAGCATAAATACTAATTGATTGATCAATTATTAAGACACAAGATGGACCTCGTAATTTTGAACCTCGTTTAAGTGACGTAGACGACAGACACCTGAGCTTGCACTATCGATAGAAACATCTGCATAAGTAGCTAAAAAGTCGCTGAACTCAGAAGGAATTTCGTTAAAAGTAGTAGCTAAGTTATTTTTTAAAGTATAATCTATATTCCCTTATACTCTGTTACTCGTCGTTTTTGAAACTGAATCTATATAAAATTATTAAGTAATGCGGAGCAACACAAAAATGTTTCACTGACCACCGGTTGGCGCTCACTGCCCTAGGGATTTTCATAGATACAGTAATACCTCGACTTACGCGAACCCGGAATTACGCGATTTTTAAATCTCGTCGATTCGTCCTTTTTTTAATCCCCCCCCCCCCATCATCGAAACTGAGGTGGAATCAGTGGCAGAGCCTGATGATATTGTTAATGTGATTGAAGAAGTTGTTCACCAAGTCAGGCACACAAATAAATTTAAAAGTGGATAGTGATGACGTTCAAGAACTGCTGGATTCCCGCAAGCAGGAGCTGACAATTGATGAGCTCATAGAAGGGCATGAGCAACAAACAGCAAGACATTGAAGAACTTGAGTCTTTACACCTAGTTCAATCAGAAGGTCGAAAGACGGTTGGGTATTTAATAGAACGATTCAGTTTAATTGAAAAAGGATTACAAAGTTTGGAAAAAATACAGACTCCGACGAAAAGTGTATTTTTTCAACAAAACAAGGAATAAAAAAATTTTTCCCATGCTACGAGAAAATTTTGGGAGAGAAAAAAAAAAGCTTTGTGAGTCTGCAGACTGCTTTGTTAGATTTTATGAAACCTTCTACATCAAAATAACTTCGGTTTGCGATTTTGTATATGTGTTATCTAAGATTTTATTAAACATTTTATTTTTCTAAATTATTTTTTTATTTCGTCTCCGGCCCCAACTAAAAATAATTTATATGCTAAATTATACCCCGACTTGCGCGAATTCAGCTGATGCGGTTATCACTCAGTCTGGTGCCGGTTTATCCATTCTGCACTTGGGGAGGGCGCCAGGGGCTCTGATAAGCTGGACTTAATTAGATTTTCTGGTTATAAATTTCGATCCGCCAGTGCCAAGGGGACCTGTAGATCTTCTGCGCCCAGGGCCCGAAATGAGCTTAAATTTTCACTGTCTTAATACCACCTATCGCGTAAGTATGGGGTATTACTAACGTGACCATTTATTCTTTGACTCAAAACGGGACATTGTTTTGTTTATGTCAATTAACAGGTATATATAGAAAAAAACACGTCTTTAAAGTTATTTATTCAGAAAAAGTTAGAGCTAGTTACGAATTAAAAAATATACCCAAAATGTTTAGTTATATTTATATTTATCAGAGGAACAAATTTTCTTTAATATAGCTGGTGAAGATTTTAAGTAAGAATGAAACTCTTGGCACGTTTTTTATATTCGCCTTAATTATCAACATCACCTTTAGAACTGAAATTAATAGCTGGGTTTTCTCAGATGTCCACAATTTGTTCATCATAGAAAATACTCTTTCTACTGAAGCATTTGTAGCAGGCAAGCATAAAATATATTCAAATAAAGTAGAAAAGTTTTAGAAAGTGTTTGAATACTTCCACCCAACGAGTTTCCGTGGAAACATTTAGATAATTTTTATTCGGTTACTTTTTGTGATGTATTGTAGTTAGAAATTAATGAAAATTCGTCAAAAACTTCTGTATCTCTATTACTGTCAATATACTCCTTTTCAATTAATACATCCAGAGATTTTTGAACGTCTTCCCATGCGGGAACCTTTTTTAAATCTGCCCAATAAAATATCTCCATTATTTTGGTAAGAAAGCAAGTTCGCTGCTCCAGATATTTACGGCTTAATTAACAAAATTCTGCAGTCGTCCTTTTCACAAACACTTCATCTATATAAGTACCATTATCTTTTGATTTCACCATTAATTGACGGACCGTTAATGGAAGAGACTGATTGGTTTGAGTCAAATTGTCTTTTAGTTGATTGATTTCTTTTGCAGCTTCAACTGCCGATACAGTCTGACCTTCAAATTTCAATACTTCTTTCCGAACAGCTTCGCTCGGTTTCCGAAAACGGGACAATTTTGCGTCCCAAGAGTTCATTTCGGGGACACCGGGCCTCGTAATAATAAAAAGGGACAGTCCCCCGTTCAAAACGGGACGTCTGGTCATGTTAGGTATTACTGCACTTCTTATACAACTATGCTATTCCTGTAGATCATAGGTTCTTAACGAGGGCGTTTGAGGCTTTCAGAGGGCAGTAAAAGACCCAGAATAAGTTAGGGGTTTTTGAGATGGTCCGGAGGGGCATGGGCAGATTAATCAAATATAGTCTAAAAAAGACTGAAAAAAAATACACTGATTATGTACTAACAAAAGTAAGCTTTAATACTGATTACTTATGTTGATTGTATGTATTTAAAATTGTATATTCGTGGCAATAGCTATTTCAGATTTAAAAAAAAAAAAAAAAAATTGGGAACTTTTTTTTTTTTAAAAAAACTAAATTACAAAAAAAAAAAACATTCAATAAATAAAAGAATATTAAAAAAAATTTAATTCGTGTTTTCACCATGCATTATATACGCTCTTATTTCTCTGGAGTAGGGAGGGGCGGTATCCAAATATTCTCTAGAAAAGAAGGTGCCAGTTCAAAAAAGGTTGGGAACCTATGCTGTAGATATTTCACTTCAGCTACATAATGTTTAAAATGACTTCTAACAGAGTTTTGTAAATGCGGATGGGTGTGTATCACACATGGAATAGGTGTTATACTGGCAAAAAATAACGCCTAATGTAAAAACAATCAAGTCGATAACTATTATGAAGGTACTAAAATTGAAATATTGGTATTTTTAGCAATTCCATGATGCGCAAGAGCATTAAAATAATCATAATCAACGCTTTTGTATTCTGTTATGGTCCCCCCCCCCCCCAGTGACACACACACTCATCCGAGCGAACAGAACTGAACAAGCCCTTGGGGAGGCAGCCATCTCCTTCAGCAAGTAATCAGCTTAAATTAATAATCTCCGGCAAAAATGATTCTATGTAATTGACCTTACGTGACAAACGGTAGCACGATAGCGCTAGAGAAGGGCATGTATACGCTGCTGCTGCATCATCACTTCCTTGGCGCCAACGCGCTCCAAAAAAAAACAACCTTCTCCGCATCACGCCACACAGCGCATGCGTATCCCTCGCAATTATCATTCAAAAAAGATTGTAAACAATGTGATCGTAAGCGTCGTACTACTGCGTTCTTGTTACTCTTTTCTTTTTTTAAAACTGAACCCTAGTTTCCTATTAACGGTGGCAGCTGACGTACACACAAGTGGCTTTTTTATTTATTTTTAAAAAAAAGGGGTGTGCATTTCCCTAGTATTTTTTAACGTTTTTTTTTTTAAAAACGATGTATGTTTGTATTAGGTAATTGAGACCTAACAGTTGACAGGGAAAATAAGCATGCGCTTAGAGGAAGATAGGTGTTTTTGTACTACTACTGTTGAGTTGTTCCAAGTAGACTGTTGATAGACGGAATTGATAGATCTTTTGATACTTTCTAATTACTTTGGACAATGAAAGCAATTGGAAATGTGTGTGAAGTCAATTGGAGTTGAAATAGATAACTATAAGAGGGAGGAAAGCAATTATTAAAAATTTCTTCTAGAAATGGTGAGAGCTATATTTACAGTAGAACGTTATTTATCCGAATCAATTGGGAACGGACACCGTTCGGATACGCGATTGTTCGGATAACCGAAAACCGAATGTGATCCATGCAGTTTATGAAATAGGACAATATACGAATATTGAAAATCATCACATGCGGAAAACATGCTTGAAGAAAAAGCCCCAAATAGATGCAAAATGTCGTAATTTTACCTTTATTCTGTAAAATAATCACTTATTTTTCGCTGTACCATTGTACACCTTCGTTTTTTCGCCGCAAGCAGTAGTTGAGTAGGACTGCATTCTGATTGTTGTTCGTACCACTCCATAGCTGTCTCTAACGCAGAAACGCGTCAGCATTTGATGGACCCTTGCTACTTTCGTTGTTGTTTTCCTCGTCTTCATCCGTTTCATCGTCGCCAGGGTCGGATTCTTCTTGCCCAAAAGTCACAATCTCGTCATCATTCAGCATTTGAAATCCACAGTCTTCTGCATCGCATGCCATCCAGGTTTCTACATCAACAAAAGAGCACGTATACACCCCCTCATTTGGAAACAAACTGACCTGTAATTCCGCGCAGATGCTTACCCAATCACACAACTGAAATTCTCCAAATATCTATCACCTTGGATTTTCCCGTCACTTTTGGCCTCACGCGAAACAACTGTTTGGGCATTGCACTGTTGGAAAACGTATCCGGACTTTGTGGTCCGGATATTTGACGCTCCGGATAATAAACGTTCGAATAAACGACATTCTACTGTACATCGCACTATAAAGCTGCACAAGGGCTATTGGAAAGCGACGAATCTCATAATACTGAACCATGGCGCTTGAGCTGGCATCCCCCTCTCCTAACTTCCGAGGACGTTTGAGCCTCGACATATTTAACGTGCATCGACCCCCTCTGCACGGAGGGTCTTCAACGGTACGAGACTCGAACTCATGACATGCTTGTCAAGAGTCTGCGACCTTGACCACTAAGCTACCTCCTAACATAGGAATTGAAAAGGGAAAATCTATGTTTTGTGTGTATACTCACATTTCTAAATTTATTTTTTAAAATAGTGTGATGCGGAAGTTTGGAGAGTGGTGTGCCACCTTTCTGATATTATCTTCCTCACTTGACAGTAGTATAAATTTACGAAGTCCGTGCTACAAAAAACCTTTTTTTTTGGTACTATAGAAGAAAAGGAAAGGAAATTCATTTCATTGTTGAACATTTGCATAAAAAACTTCGGCGAAAGTGGCTCAGTGGAAGAAGAAGAAAAAGCTTGGAATGTGGAATAAAACACAAAATTAAAAATAAAACCAAGTCTCCCGTATATAAGTATATTTTAACCATATCCTATACTGATGAGAAGTGAGTGAATATTAACGTCGCCTAACTCAGCTATACACATACTGATGAGTAAGAAACATATAAGCACACATTAGGTTTACTATTTTTCAACAGTAGCGTAAAGGGTCCCTGCAAAATCAGGTTTTGTGCCCCAAACCGGATCTTATAAAGGGTTTGTACTTGGCGTCAATCAGGCTTTGGGTCCCCTAGAATCCTACCCCCCTCCGCGATACGGGGGTGTACGTTACGCCACTGTTTCTCAAGTATATCATTTTGTTTTGAATTGTATGTAATTGGAATGATAAAAATTCCCGGTTGTATATATTTACATTTAAATGTTTTGATTTATTTTCGATTACACAGTGACGTCTATTAGTGTTAAAATAATACGATATATATTTGTAACATAACTTCAAAGGCAATAAAAATGTAGTAATATTAAACATGGAAGTACACGTATTTTAGTTCCTCCTTGGAACACATCACCGAGCACATAAGAGAGAACTACGAGTACTTTTAATAAAAAATTTCCAATGCTCATCTAACTATTCTCTGCGGTTAAACTTTAAAAAAAAAAAAATTAAAAAAAAACCCTCGCCATCTCTCTAATATTCCTAAGTTGACTGAAATTTCGATTTATTAGAAAATTCATAGAAGTAGACAATGATTTTTAAGTTAAATAAAATTATGAAATAAGAGATCGAGTACTCCACTCATAAATTAATTTGCTATTTTAAAATGAATTATAATATTGATGGGTCTAAAGAATAATTTTATATGTACACTGGTGTCCAAAAGTTAAGTATAAATCGTAAAATGGGAAAAACATGGAGTAAATATTCGTAAAATTATTCCAAATTTCTTGCGGATATTAATTGGGTGAAGAAGAAACATTGGGTTTATGCAAAACTTTTCAGTCGACTACGTCCTGAGCGAAACACCGGCGCATATCGGAACGCGGAGAAACCGATTCACGCAGCATAGGCAGTTCAGACAAGTTTCGTGCAACTTCTGTGCGAAGGAACGTTGTTAACCATCAAACAAGGTGAATGATGGCACAAAGACGCTAATTGGACATGTTTACGAAAGGAAGAATCGTTGGAATGATGGAATCCTCACGATCACAAATCGAAGTGTCTCGAATTCTGAATGTGGACCAGTCTGTGATCTCAAGACTGTGGCAGAGGTTTCAAAGAACGGGAGATGTTACCCGACAACCAGTATCAGGTCGAATAAGAGTCACAACCCCTCGCCAAGACCGATATCTGGTAATAAGTGCGCGACGTCAGAGGGGCAGTACTGCCACAGCACTGGGTTCGGCGCTCACAGTCGCCACAAGAATACGAATTTCGAGACAAACTGTTTACGGGAGACTCAATCATGCTGGCCTGTATGCCAGAAGACCAGCAGTTTGCATTCCCCTCACGTCTGCGCATAAACGCGCTCGTTTGAACAGGAGTTTGAAACATCAACATTGGAGTGTGGGAGAGTGGACCAATGTGATGTTCAGTGACGAGTCCCGGTTTAGTCTGAGTAGTGATTCTCGGCGGATAACGATATGGAGAGAACGTGGAAAACGTTTTGAACCAAGAAACATAACGGAAAGACATCATTTTCGATCAAGGGATGTAATGGTATGGGCAGACATCATGATGGACGGCCGCACAGACCTCCATTTCTTTGACACGGGGTCTGTGACTGCTCAAAGATACAGAGACGAAGTTCTTGAGCCTTATGTTCGCTTGTTTCGAGGTGCTGTCGGTCCTGACTTCATATTCATGGATGATAATGCGCCATGTCACCGAGCGGTGCTGATTGATGACTTCCTTGAAACGGAAAACATCCAGCGCATGTCGTGGCCTGCGAATTCCCCTGATTTAAATCCTATCGAGCATGTATGGGATATGCTCGGGAGACAAATTGCAGCCCTTTAGCACCCGCCAAGCTCCGTTACAGAACTAAAGAGAGCTCTCCAAGAAGCTTGGAACCGTTTGAGCCCACAACTCATTCATCATCTCATAGCAAGTATGGTAAATCGCTGCGCAGCGTGCCTGGCTGTCAGAGGTGACCACAAGCCTTATTAAACTGCAGCTCCAGTATTTTATTTAATGTTTTTTTAAATGAATTTTTTTAAATTTTATTTTATGTTTGTTTAAATGATTAGTTGCACAATTTAAAAAAAAATATTTTGTTTTTTGAAATGTTAATTATGTTTAGTTTTGAATTTATAAATACTCAGTGGTGAAATTAGGGGGGGAGTAGGCCTAAATGCGGCGGGATGCCGGCAATACAACTAACGTCGATAGAACTCAAATGAGAGAAAGAAAACTTTAATCCAAAACAAACAAAGATTTATTGAGATCAACATAGGTAAATAGTAATAACAATGAATTTTAGAATTAAAGTAAAATTAGACGTACGACAGGGATGGTACGTCCGCTCGGTATGAGTGAAGTCGTAGAAGTGATAAGTTGTAGGGGGCGCGACAAGCGACAATAGCGGAAGTGTACAAGGTACCAACACACTCCAGCATAGTTCTTAAATTATAAATCAAATGGATTCAGTACAAAGTGGATCTTGAGGATTATTCTAAATTAAATACACAGCTTGTAAAATAGACATTTCGGTTTTCCTAACAGCTTATTGTTAACATTTGAATGCTCATGAATAACTCTATATGTTTAATACTGTTGGTTTTACTTTAAAATAAACATTCGTACGCATGAATACAAAAACAGAGATTCTTTTGTTATAATTTTTATATAAACAGAGTTCCACTTAAATTAGACCTCAAATTAACTTCTTAAATTCATCAAGACATTTCCTTTGTGTATTTTTATAAAAATAAAAATACAAGTGAGGAATCTGTAATACCCTGTAATGATGATGTTCAAAAAGTGTAGTAAAAATACTAATAGGCATAAAACTTTTGGTATTTTAAATGGAAGAAGGTGTGAATCGTTGATAACACATGTTGATGGAGTAGGGAAAGAGTAATTAAAAAGATTTCTAAATAATCTAGAATTTCAAACTTACAATTTAAAAACTAAGAAATGATGCAAAATAATCCAATTAATAATGGTATGGCTTTATATTGTATTTAAAAAATATTATTTTACAAATCATAGATGAAAATATCTTTATTTGTAATTTTCTCAAAATGTATTTTTTTGGTGATTACAGTACACTTTTCTCAAAATCTACTTCACCAAGAGTGCTGATATTTTGTATACTAAGATTCACGAATTTTCAACAAAGCGTGAATGATTTTTTTTTCAAATAAACATTCACAAATTTTAGATACAGCGCAATTTCTGCATGAAATTTAAAGGAAAATTAAATCACTAAATTTAAACATTTTAAAAACTTTTATAAATTTATTTTTTAAAATTTCATTTTATTCATTTACTGGATTATTATGTTTGTAAAAACTCTGTAAATTTTTATAGCTACATATGCAGTGGATTTTATGCAAAGTGTACCAAAAGGTAAGAACACGCCTTGAAATAAATGAATAGCTTGTAATGTCCTAGCGTTTTCAAATGAAGAACATCAATGATGTTTAATGGTTTATTTACACTTAGGACACTCACACAAAAAATTTACACTTTTTACACGGTTAAATACTGAGCCCGTTGACATTTTTAGAGAGGAAGAATAAGAGAAATGGGCCTGGGTGGCCCTCGTCGGCAGATACAAAACTTTCACGCAAAGCTCTCTGGTAGAGCTCACAGATTTCTCTTGGAGAGACAATCACTGATTTATTCTTCATAAAACTCACTGGTGGAGTTTATCACATTCTCTCGTTGCGAGACAATTATCTGAATCCAAATCTCCACACTAAGCTCACGGGTGGAGCTAGAAAAAAAAACGACGACCTCTCTCTTCGAGAGGTAAATACCGACTCCCTGGCGTGGAACTTGCGCAGGCGCAGTACCTCTGATCAGTCCGCGTTGCCACCTTGAGTTCCAGAATGGGTCTAGAGTTCGTTACAAGCTATTGATGAATTATTGCTCATGCAGATTTATTTGTAGTTTAAAATGGAAAATTTTACATTAACAGGTACACAAATATACAGATAATTCAATGTAAAAATTTTACTTTCGTTGCTTTTTAATTTAAGTAAAAAAGAGAACCATTTAAATTTGGTGCAAAAAAAGTTCCTTTTTCCTTGTCGCAGACGTTCCAGTTACCTTAAGGATAATGTGGAAGTTTATTTTCTGTTGTATTCTCAAGCAAGCAATACATACAAGTGTATTGCAATATTTTCTGAGGAAACACTTGTTTTCTTTTTTAATCCCATTCTCGATAACCTAGCATTTTTACAAACTGGCCACCCTTTGATCCACATTAGGCCGAGTATTCGGGACTCTACTGTACAAAACAATTAGTGCCCCCTGATTGATTGTCAACTGATTGATTGTTTAGACCAGTGATTCCCAAAGTGGTCTATATCGACCCCGAGGGATCTATGACGACTTGTAAAGGGTCCACGTCAGCAAAAAAATAAATTGGGGGTCCATGAAGTGTATACGGTGTCTACGATAGTGGATTTCATTAAACCAGATAGTGACTTTGTGACGGGTTCTTACGCGTTTCACTAACCTCCTCATATTCTTTAATGTTTTATTTATTTCAACCAATCTCCACCGGTAGCCAAAGCGTGATTTATGCAAATGAGATATTTTATATAAGTTCGGGTTTAGCGAGTTAGAAAAGAGAATGAAATGAAATGAGAAAGTGTTTCAAGTGTAAACGTAGATGTTGTGAATAGAATCCAACGCACCGTCGTGGATAAAAATTAGTTCGTAGAAGAACTTCGGGGAATAGCCGAGAAATAAGTCACCTCTTAAAAGAAGAATCCTGGCCTTAACTTGACCCAATCAAGATCCTAAAGAACCAACTAGACGAACCTGCCATAGCATAAGAAATCAGGTTAGTTATAGATTTCAATTAAGTATAAGTGTGTAGCTGTAATTGTACGCGTCGATCCTTTCGTGGATTCAGATCGGATTCCGTCGTTCACGATTATTGAACTCTTCTCATTCTCCACTGTGTTTTATTGTTCTTAAAATTGAATAGTATTTGTGTAATCTCTTTAATTAAGAAAAATCAATAAATAAAAGATTGATTTGTTAAAATGACTACTGAATTCATTAACCATTCAACACGTTCGGATTCAGGTAATACCCGAAGGGGAGTTGATAATCTTAGGGGGTAGCGAGAGGCTACAACAACTTGAATTTTAAAAGAAAACTTAATCAAGTAGAAACCAGATTTTACCTTCTTGAAAGATCTATTTACTAAATTTAATGAGGTTAATTTTGTGCACAGCTGCAGGTGATACCATACATTTTATTAAAATAAGGACCATCTTCTTTCAGGGTGTCTTTCCAGAATTAAGCTAAAGGAGTATAATATTGGATATCGCGAATTTTGACAGTTTCTTAATTTGTCACAGTCAATCTGCCAGGAAAATGGCGTTTCAACCAACGTTCAACATTTAAATGCCCTCTATTCAAATTTCGACTGCTTTGGCTAGGATAACACCACAGTAGGCCATGAATTCATATAGTCTCTTTGAAAAAACAACAACAAATGTCATATTATAAGAGAAACATCGGAATGGGCACTAACGAAGTGAAGTTTAGAAATGGATGTCAGCAAGTTTGACTTTAAAAAAGGCATACTTGTAATTTATCTCGAATTATGGAATATCGTGAGACGGATTTTGATTGCTTTTCCTAGTGAGAAGGAATTTCAGCGTGGCTGTCAATCTCCATAAGAAAAATGGAAGATTTTACACTACTAACCAAGGAGGCTTAGGGTTAAGCCTAATTGAGTAGCTAGTTCTGAGTGGGCCCTGTATTAAAATTCCTTCGGGGCCCTTTTTTAGATATGAGAACCCTGTTAGTGGGACTATAAATACACATGTTGGAGCCCCTGTAGCTGGGGGCCCGAATCATGATACGGTGGTAACTACACCCCTGATAAATCTGACACACAAGATTGATGCCAAATGTTGAA
>BMAO01035112.1:0-18285 GCA_019973975.1 Trichonephila clavata
TGACTAAAATGTTTAAAAAAAAAATGTGTGTCATTGTGACGTTTGATTAAATAATGGTAGCGTGTTTGAAATATAATTTAGTTTAATTGTCACAGCTATTATTTACATTAATATACAAGTTTCACTATGGGATGATTTTAAAGTCCAAAATAATTTTGTGAGGGAGGGATCTTGTTGGTGTCCGTTCCAGGCGAAGTTTCTCCGCTGTTCTCCTTCTCTGCGGTTCACCGACGTCCGCGCGTCCCCTTTCACCCCCATCCGGTGGAGGCGAAATGTTTCCCTCGGTCAAAGGTTGCAGGGGCTCATTAAGACACGTCCGTCGCAGTATATTAGCGACTGCAGGTGGTTTTGCACGTGTGGTCATCATTCTTCTAAAACTGACCCGGCCGTGGGAAGCAAGTCCCAGATGTCTCAAGGGGGGGGGCGCAATACGTTACAGCTTTCCTCTCCTCTTTCAGACTTTTCGTAAAGAAAAGTTCAGGGTCGATGATGGTAACCGAGGTGACTGACCTTTGGAGTTGTCGGACACACAGGGAAAATATTCCTTTGAATAAGTGCTGTCATATTTCTGAGTTGTAATTAAATCTAATAAACTTACAATTAAATTCGAAATGCTTACCGCGAGTGAGTGTTCTTGCAAGGGAACTTACACAAATGCTAATCACGAAAGAATAATCATTACCAATATAAGAAGTATTCATATTATTAAAATTTTAAACACTCATACACAGTACTTATTAAAATCATAATAAAAAACATGTTGCTATAATATGCTTAAGGTACCATCTTACACATAAAACATTCTTCCCAATATCCTCATTAACGGGTAATACTAATGAATAATAAGACAGATCCATAATAAACCCAAGGTAGAACACATATTAAGCAATTCAATATTATTACATTCCATGTGTGGATCCTTTTAACATACATATCCATTCAAAATTAATTTCAGTATTAGTAAGAACATTATTTACCGACAATTACTAATCATTAGCAAATACACATGATTGACACCATTTATTAACTATTTACATTTAACAATATTCCACAACTAATAATCACGACAAACAAACATGACTATCAATTCCTAATCATCGATCGCTGATCTGCTGAGACTATCTGCATTTTTATGACTTTTACCCGATCGATGTACAATTCTAAAATTATATGGTTGCAATGCCAAAGCCCATCGCATTAATCTAGGGTTAGAACTAACGTTTTTATTTAACCATACTAAAGGGTTGTGGTCGGTCATAACTAAAAATGAATTTCCATCTAAATAATAATGTAACCTTTTAATTGCGAACACAATACTAGCACATTCCTTCTCGGTCGTACAATATCGTTTCTCAACATCTGAAAATTTTTTACTCAGATAAAGGATTGGGTGCTCCTCTCCTTGGTCATTTAATTGAGTTAACACCACCCCCATGCCATAATCAGAGGCGTCGGTTTGAACGATAAACTCCCGTTCAAAATTTGGCGAGTACAAGACGGGCTTATCAGTTAGCTTCTTTTTAAATCTCGGAATGCATTTTCACAGTCGGTTGTCCAATTAACCTCCCCGCGTCTTGCCTTCCCCTTCAACGCGTCTGTCAACGGTGCGGCTATTACCGAGAACTGATTTATATATCTACTGTAGTACCCCGCTAAACCAAGGAACGCTCGTATATGTGTTTTTGTACGAGGGGTAGGGAACTCAAGAACAGACTGAACTTTGACCTCGGAAGGAGTGCGGAACCCCTGACCCACCACATGACCTAAGAATTTGACATTCTGTTGTGCAAACTTACATTTCGAGGGTTTTATTGTTAATTGGGATCTCCTTATTCTTTGCAGGACTATGTCCACATGTTTAAGATGTGACTCCCACGTATCCGAAAAGATAGCGATATCGTCTAGATAAGGGACAACGAAATGCTCTAGACCGTTTAGTAATCCTGCCATGAGTTTACTAAAAAAATATGGGGCATTCTTTAATCCGAAACTCATTCTTAGGGTCTGTAAGTACCAAAACTAGTACAAAAAGCTGCGTATCGTTGTGCAGTTTTACTCAGAGGAATTTGCCAATATCCTTTAGATAAATCTAAAATGGTAATAAATTTAGCGGAGGAGACCTGTTCTACGCGTTCTTCGATGTTGGGTAGAGGAAAGTACTCCGTTCTAATAATTCCGTTTAATTTCCGATAATCGACACAAGGTCGAGGATCCTTGCCAGGTACCTCAACTAAAATCATAGGGGACATATAATCCGATTCTCCTACCTCAATGATTCCTAATTTTAACATTCGATTAATTTCGTTTTTTAAAATTTCATTTTGTCGGTGCGACATTCGGTACGGCTTCGTTCTAATTGGCTTATCATTAATCAACTGGATCTCGTGTACAACCAGATTAGTTAAACCGGGATCATTTGAGAAACATTTAGAATGTTTATTTAGTAATTCGCGCAGCTGATTAACTTGTGTGTCTTGAAGACATTTGTTTAACTCGCTAGCCTGGATGACATCCTCGAAATCATAAATGATGGAATTGTTTTCTAAGTATGGGATTTCTAAATCCTGGTCTGCGAGAGATTGGTGTGCTTCATCGGTAATTAAGTTAACATGTTCCGGCCTTTTATAATACGGTTTTAGCATATTTATTGATAGATTTGAGAGGTTTCTCGTCTGCCGGGAATTTCTACCAAATAGTTCGTTTCGGAAATTTTATTTAAAACCGTCCCAGGACCTATCCACTGTACTGCTAATTTATTCGCTCGAGATGTAGCCAAAACAAGTACTAAATCTCCATCCTTAAATTCGCGTTTTACTGCATTTTTATCATACCAAGTTTTCCTCTTAATTTGCATCTCTTCCATTTTATCTATAGCTACCTCCTGACACCTTTTTAATCTATTAATTAACTTAAACACATATTCAGTGACGAGATCATTTTCTTCTTCCGGTTCCATCCAATGTTCCATTACTAATGTTTCTGGAGTCCGCAAATTTTTCCCATACACCAACTCTGACGGTGTATACCCTGTACTCTCGTGAGTCACAGTTCGCAACGCTAAAAGAATAGACGGAAGATGTTTGTCCCATTCGGAGCCTGCCTCTAAACATAAGACTCGCAAGAGTCGTTTCAATGTTCGATGAAATCGCTCAATAGGGTTACTCTGAGGATGATACACAGAACTATGCCGGACAAGTATTCCGAATCTTTCAAAAAACTCGGTAGTCAGAGCACTAGTAAAGGAAGTACCCTGGTCACATTGTATTTCCCGTGGAAAACCCATACGACTAAAGATATTTAACAGAGCATCTGTAACACTAACCGAACTGATATCAGCCACCGGGATAGCTTCAGGGAATTTTGATGACATGCATATGGCCGTGATAAGATATCGATTCCCATTAGATGTGATTGGGAGAGGCCCACATGCATCAATATTTAGCTTAGTAAAGACCTCCTGAATAACCGGGACCAATTTTAGTGGAGCTTTCTTTTTCTCATTTGGCTTCCCAGCCCTCTGACACTGATCGCAAGTTTTTACGTACGCTTCTATATCCTTATAACAATTCGGCCAATAAAAATATCGGTTTAACTTGTCTTTAGTTTTCGTAACCCCCAGATGTGCAGAGGTTCCTTCATGACACAATGATTTAATTTGCTCACGGAACCTTTCTGGCACTACTATTAATTTAGCCACATTACCTAACTTATCCTCGCGTTTTTTGACGAGTAACCCGTTTTCTAGAGAATAAGCCTTATTTATTGCCTGCACCTGACTGACTGCCTGTTCGTACAATGATTTAATATCCTCGCTATTTTTTTGAGCTTCAATTAACTCATCTCGAGTAACTTTTAGCAGCTCTAACTCCGGAACATATTCCTGCAGTTCAGGGATTAAAATTTGATCCTCTGCCTCCGGAGAAACAATTATAGCCTCATCTTCCCCTTTCCTATCGCTACAGCTATTTAACTCTATTTCTTTCTAGCCGCTATGGTTTGAGACCTTGTCTGAACAGCATTGACTACCTCAACTGAAAGAAAATCATAGCCTAAATTTTCTTTTATTAGTTCGGCCGTTTTGTTTCCGAGCAAATACCGACCATGTTGATTCAAATGATTACCACAAACTGCTGCTTTAGTTTGCACCATTCCGAAGTTTCCGGAAATTTCCACGACCGCCAAGGGTAAGCAAACCAATTCTGAGCTTAACGGTTGTTTTACCCAGACCTTTTCACCGGAGAAGGAAGAAGAATTAATGTATTTAGCACACACCAAATCTATTGTTGCCCCCGTATCCCTAAGTATATCTATTTCTTGACCATTCACAGAGCCCTTTGTTACATATGAACCAAGAAAATCCGAGTTCCCATTTCCTTCAATATTATTGAGAGACTCCGTTGCTTTATTCCTATTTAATTTCGGGCATACCGCCTTTATATGTCCGGGCAGGTTGCAATGGAAACATTTTTGTATCACGCGTCTTTCGAAAACTCTCCCCCTATCGCCCTCAGGAAGAGAAACCACTGGTTTAGGGGGAATTTCCCCGAACCTAGTCTTCTTCTCCCTAAACCCGGAAGTTGTCAAATTTCTCTCGTTCCTGCTGAATTTATCCGCGGTTTTTGAATTTATTTTCCTGACATCCTCGTAGTTGTCAAAGAGTTCGGCTATTTGAGTAGATGATTTGAGATTCGCCCAATCATCTAAGAAATGTTCTCTCATACTAGCATACGCGCGTTTTTTTAGTTGGTCGACAACCATTAAATCTTTAAGGTCCTCAAACGACTCGATCTCTAGGCCGATTAGCCACTCCTCTAAATAGTTAGTCATTTCAAAGGTGAAGTCTTTCCAGGTACTATCCGATTTCTTTTGGTGTTGAACAAATCTCTGGCGAAAGACTTCCGGACTTAACTTAAATCGTTTAAGTAATAGTTTTTTAATATAGTCATAATTTTCTGCTTGTTCCTCCGGTTCGCGAGCAATGAACTGCACGATATCCAAAGGTAACAAACCTAATAAATGCCCTACCCAGTCTGTTTTTTCAATTAAAGCCCTTTTAGCCTGACGTTCAAAAATCACCAAATACAAACTAATATCTGACTGATTTGGATTAAAATCTGGGATTAATTTTCTTAAATTTACATTCGAGGTTACAGAACGGGGATTTATACAGCCGGTTGATTCATCGTTTACACTATGTCCGGATTCTATTTTAAATCTTTCTAGATCAAATTTTAATTGTAATTCCTTCTCTTTCAACGCGTGCTCCGCTAATCTCAAGGTCTCTTCTCTCTCCCTTTCCTCTTCAATTTTCCTATTTGCAATAATAGTCTCAAACAGATTTTTTACGAATTCCTCTTCGTAACCCTCACTGTTAGTGATTGCGTTTTTGATGTTAGGGACAGTCATGTTTGTCGTGACATCTACCCCTAATTCCTCTGCGAGTAATAACATATCTTGCTTTTTCCCTTTTCCGAGAAAAGCCATTTTTGAACAATATCAGCACAATATATTTGCTAAAATTCACACAATATTTACTACTCTCTAGTATCACAATAATACTGGTCCCATGCAAACACAGAAACAAACAAAGAAAAATTTTAACACAGTAAAATAATCAAAACTATCAAGAAACTTAAAAACACAATAAATCTTAAGCTAAAAGTTGCACACAATACTCGTATTTACAATTCTCTAGAACCACAATAACATTGTTCCCATGCAAGAAAAAACACTGAGTATCTTAAAATTTGTAGTAGAAATTTTAGCAAGCAACTAATACAACTCAAGAAATATAACAGTACTCACCCCTTTTGAAGTACTATCTGCTGGAACTTGGGAATACCGAAGATCCGGTTGACATTTCTTGTCTTAAAGATGATTTCAATTTCCACAACACACACAAAAGGATTTTCTTTATTGATGGGATAGCTTATCCACTATCAAATCTCGGCCTTCTGAGTTGCTTTTCTTTTCTCTAAAGGATAGTTTTATCCTTATTTCCAAGCTCATGCGTCTTGAGTTTTTTTCTACGTGCAGTTTGCAGAGCTCCCGTAATAAACCAGAATCACCAAATCACCTCCTCTCACGGGTCCGGTAATCTCTATTATTTTTTTATTAATCCTTAGCGCTGCCACCACTTTCGTTAATGCTGTGACGTTTGATTCAATTATGGTAGCGTGTTTGAAATATAATTTAGTTTAATTGTCACAGCTATTATTTACATTAATATACAAGTTTCACTATGGGATGATTTTAAAGTCCAAAATAATTTTGTGAGGGAGGGATCTTGTTGGTGTCCGTTCCAGGTGAAGTTTCCACGCTGTTCTCTCTCTGTGGTTCACCAACGTCCGCGCGTCCCCTTTCACCCCCCATCCGGTGGAGGCGAAATGCTTCCCTCGGGTCAAAGGTTGCAGGGGCTAATTAAGACACGTCCGTCGCAGTATATTAGCGACTGCAGGTGGTTTTGCACGTGTGGTCATCATTCTTCTAAAACTGACCCGGCCGTGGGAAGCAAGTCCCAGATGTCTCAAGGGGGGGGGGCACATACGTTACACCGAGTTGTAAATTTTCACTTTCTACATCTTACGTATTATTTTATGAAATTTTTACACTTAACTTCGAAATCAAAATTCATTTTACATTTATTGTGTGTAACAAAAAGGTACTCGCGTATTATCGCGAAAGTGCCTAAGTTAAAGATAACTCGCCAAATTTTGGCAGTAACGATTTCGCATGTGTCCTACGCGCTGAATTAGCAACCATGTAATTCGTTTTATATAATGTCGCCAATACGGTGGCGACAATACGCAAGTATCAACAAAAATATTACTTTTCGAAAAAAAAATGCAACTATTATTTGATCACAAACTGCATGTCTTCGAACTTTTACCGCAAATATAAATCTTTGAAAACTGCAAAAATAAATTCGATGTTATCGTTTAACAAATGTGTATGCATTTTGAACTAGTTCCAGAAGCAATTTGATTCATTATTTATATTTATGTTTCTCTAGAAGCATTATATTGTTTCCTTAAAATCATATACAAGCAGAAAATTAACTTTTATTTAAAAAAATTCAGCCCTTCAATAATAAGTTATTAGGAACTATCTAGGAAACATTATGATAAATAACAGATTTTTTTAAGTAAAAATTTCAAAACAATGCCAGAAAGAAATAGCTTTTTTACATATTATGTAACCTGAAGAAAATAACCTTTTGACTAAAGTAACACTCATTAGGCCCAGGTGTGTAAGTACTCTTTATATCAATTGTTTTGTTTAAATAGAAACCTATCCACATGGAAATAAAGAAAATGCATTGCTATATTACAAACTAAGCTCGTTTTTTGTTAAAGCAACTGATTTTACTTTTTCCTATCACCAAAGAAAACAAATATAATAGTTTTTAAGTTAATGTTTTTTTTAATTAAAATACTTAAAAATTTTAGTCCTTAGAAGAATGTAAAAACAACTCTAACAGTTCATTTTTGCATTAACAAAACATTTAAAATGCACAAGTTTTTAACCAACTAGAAAGAGTTTTTAGAGAAGTTTTAAGCACCCATTTAAAAGAAATATAACATCATAAGGACCAATAGAATCATAATTTAGCCATTTAGCCACATGTTTTCAATTATTCACTGTTAACAAGAAAAATAAAACAAACCAAAATCATATTGTTGAAATATTTATTCTGGAAATTGTACACATACATATATACATTACATTACAAAAATTAACAAGAATATAAGTGAAATTTTTGAAACATGTTTTCTTCAATAACTTATTTTTTTATATATATTGATTTTTTTATAAACAGTATCTAATCTATATTATAGTCAACTCCATCCTTATTTGTACAGAACAGCTGTTTAATATAATATACATTGAATTATCATTTTAAATATAGGTTCTAGTGTATAAAAGTACATAAATAAACAGCTTTTTTATTTTTTTTTTATCAAATCATGTCTTTGAGTTATGAAATGTGAGTGAAAATGCCTTTCAAACAGTGTTGTTTCAAATAAATTACATGTTAGGATATGTGAGTCATCTAAATTATTTACTGAAGAATTTATAAATAGCTGGTTCTGAGAGGAATTTTGAAATTTTCCTCATTAGAGTAAAATTTTTACAAATGTTGTTCATAATTATATAGTTTTCTAAATGGCTATCTATAAAATTTAGCATAACACATGTAGTGTTATGCTACGCCCATATGAGTATTTAGAACATGACGATAAAGTCTACAATGTGAAACCAATGGTCTTTGGCAGAAAGTGCAAAATGTATGAAATTCATAGATTAATTTTTATCCACAAAAACTATACATATAAAAAAAGAGAAATTCTGAACTATGTGCAAAATTTAAAATAAATTATGAGTGGAAATATTAAAAATGAAGATTAATGCTAACAAGCAGAAATGAAATTAATGCAAATTAAAAATAAAGCATTCATAATTTAGAAACAAGATAAAAGGTTTAAAAAATACAATTTTATAAATATTACACATGAAGGATAAAACAACAGTTCAAAAAATATCACACATTTGAACAATATGTATATATACAGGAACTAATTTGTTATCAGTACACTACACATTAAATATCTTTTAGAAGTGGTTTTGAAATCGCTGCAAATAAAATTTTGCCATCCGATAGTTTTCAATCAATGATGACAGTCTCCCACTACGAACTCAAAATGAAAATAATTTAAAAGAATGGATTATTCCTGGCAAAAAAGGAATTAAATTAAAAAGCAAAAAATGTAAGTAATTTTTTATAGAAAACAAATTAGAAAAATATGAGTGCCAGGATTTAAAGAAATAGAACACAAGGTATTTAGAAATGCCAAGAAAAGAAGCAGAAAGAAATAAAGAAATTGAAACCGGAAAAATAATAACTGCGTATAAAAGTGTGGGGTGCTCAATATTGTTATAATTTCTTACTAGTTCTATTCCAAAATGCAGAGTTAGTGTAAAAATGTAGTACAAAGGCCCCCACGCTTTTACCACAATGACATTAATTCTCTCGTTAATCATTTTATTCTTATATTGAGATTTTAGTTCGATAAAAGCGTGTTTTTTAAAACTATATTTTAAATTTTTGGGTCTTCATGTGTGTTAGACTACTGATTTCAGCACTTAGTATTATCACAACAAATGCCAAATCTAATAATAACTTGTCTAGTTGGCAACCCCCATTGGTACTTGTGCCCCCATTGCAACCTATTGGTGACATTATATGAAATTAAGCCCTTGGTTGCCAATTCAGCATGTACCACACATAGGAAATCAGGGTGGCCAACTCAGCGAGTTATTTAGAATTGGCGATAATATGCAACTATCCTCCAATTCCCTGTGAGTTGTATGTGCTGAATTGGCAAACAGGTGTTTCATTTCATATATGTCGCCAGTTGGTTGCGATAATACATAAGTACCAAGATTTCTTATGTTTTTCCCACTTGTGTACAACATACCTGCAAATAGGAGTTTTTGTACCCAAGCCGTATTAATTTTTGGTACTTACATATTTTTGCAACCATATTGGCGAAATTATATGTAATAAACACATGGTTGTCAATCTGGCGCATACGACTCATGCAAAATCAGGGTCACCAACTTAACAAGTTATCTTGAACATTGTTATTGTTGTGGTAATATGCATTGTAAAATTTGGCGTATGATGTACACTTTTAACACAAAAAATAAGATTGAATTTAACGTGTGCATGTTACATGCCAGGTATAAAAATAAAAGCTTTAAAAAAACGTGAGCATAGGAAAAAAATTAGATTTCTACATAGATTGAAATGTTGTTCATTTAAAAGAAATGGCGTTCCATATGAACTTGAAAGGTTGCACTTCTAGATGTATACAATTTTTTACTAAAGCTTAGAATAAATGTCTTTCAAACTTTAAGAGCATGGCTCACATATATCTCAGGTTTCTTCATGAAAAAGGGGGTGCACATTATACAGCAAATAAACATAGAAATTAAAAATTGCTACTTGAAAGTATAAGTGCGTGTTATACGATGGTATGCATGATATGCCAGATTTTAAGGTAAGAATATAATTTTTCTCTACCTTTCTTTAATGAGAAAAAGTATAAAATATATTTATATTGGGTTAAATACAAAGAATCTGATATATATAATTCATTTATTTTCATCCAAATAAACAAAACACTATAGTCACAATAAAGGTATTCTTGAAATAGCCATTTTAAAGTTCAATATGTAAATAAAACTAAAATTATTCCAATGTTGCAAAGGAATACTTAAATTATTATTTGCCTATAAGCAAGTGCCCAAAAAATCAAACAATATGACTTATTATGAATCAAGTAAATTTCATTAAGATATGTGACTACCCAAAATTCGCAGTTTTGGTGAAAATTTTCAAAATTACTTTTGTGTTTTTATTTTATAGCCAATACATTTCAGATTCCATAAAACACTCTATTTTTGTTTCTACGATATCTAGAAGCAAATTTATAGCATAATTAGTAAACTGGAATTGGAGTTATCAAAACCAGATGCTGATCCCTACATAAAATATTTTTAAGATATGGAATTTAAATTTTTAGAGAACATGTTTTATTTAGTTGTATCTGTGTTATGAATCAAAATCTAATCTGTGTATATACAGTGGACCCAAAAAGTGTTCGTACACTTGCAATTTCATATAAGATTTATTGTTTCCGACTAATAGAAATTAATATTTTGGAATTGTAATTTTTTATATCTGCAACTTGTTCTTGGCGGAATGACATAATTATTTTGTTTAAAAAATAGTATAAATATTATTTTTGAAAATTAATAATCAAAAAGCTACTGAAAAATTACGCCACTATAGTCTTCGTACAATTAACAAAAATCTCAACATAGCTTTATATATATATATATATATAAGTATTGTATTTCTTTCTTACACGGAGAAAAAAGAAATACTCAAAAATGACTACATGGACATGCTCAATTTAAATGAGTTTGTTTATATCAGATTTGAACACATGCCTTTACAAATATGAGACAATACATGTACTCAAAATTTCAAAAAATGGTTAATTAACACTATCAAACAAATTAAAAAGATATTCAGGATTAAAAAAGTTTTTTTAATATACTGGCTACATATTTTAAAGATTGGGGTTCAATAACAAATTTAGTTCTCATAAATCTTCCGAACTATTTTTCGTTTCTACCACGCTACCCGTGGACGAACACATGAGTACTAGATTGTTTTGATATTGTAAGGCTTTTATAGGAATTTAGCGGGAAAATGTATTAAAAATGCCTTTTTTTTTAGGATTACTTAAAAAAATCAATTTAAGGTATGTGCCTACCCTCGCAGCATTTTATTGAAACAAATTTTCAACTAAAAAAACACTTTTTTCTTTAAAAAGGGTGTGCATAGAACTAGGAATTAAGGTTCAAGTGTAGTATAGATACTTGGCGATGTCAAATTTTTTTGGTGACCAAAATCGATCGCCACTTAGCGATAGGTTTCCCGAAGCCAGAATGAATTCGTTATCTCACCAATAATATCTATATAAAAATCGAAAGGGCCCTCTCCCCTATACTACACTTGAGTCAGGAATTAAAATACAATTCCACAAAATTTTAAATTATTTTGGATAGATTGGGAATTTTTAGTTAAAAATTGCAGTTACAGTAAACCTTGTATTGAAAATTCTAATTAATATATTCAAATAATATTAAAACTGCACCCAAATAACATCATTATCTGTGCCTAGAGCGATAAGAGTTACATTATTTTTTTGAAATTTGTCAATTTTTTAAAAAAAAAAGCATATTTTTTCTCTTAAATTGTATGTGCAATAAAATGCATATATACATACACAGAGATTATAGTCTATAATACAAATAAAATAAAATAAAAGTTTTCTTAAAATGTTAATTCAATGTCTTAAAAAGAAATCCATTTGTGAACTTTACCGTGAAGCCAAAAACATAGTTTCTCAGACAATGCTTTTAAAGATTTAAATACAATATGAAAAATGTTCTACTAGTTGTACATTTCTTAAACTCACCATAATTATTGCTCAAACTCTTTAGCTTCATGTTTAACTAATTTTCAACCCTTTTGCTGTTTTCTGGAGAGTTTTATAATTATAAAAATTGTCGAGTTTAGTAAAATTTTCATGAAAAATTGCAATTAGGATCTTTTACACAAAATTCTAATGAATGTATTCAAATAATATTTATACAGTACATAAATAATGGAACATCTTTATATATTAGGAATTAAAAGATATGTATTACTTTTAAAAGTTTTTTAAATATGCCAAATTTTATGCAAAAACTCGATTTTTTAAAAAATCAATGATATTATTTACATTTAAATGCAATGAAGTACATAAATACAGTGAACCCCAAAAGTGTTCGTACACTTGCAGTTTCCTATAAAATTTAATGATTTCGACTAATAAAAATTAATGCATAGAAATTGTAATTTTTTTTAATGATATCTGCAACTTGTTCTTAATGGAATGACATAATTATTTTTTTAAAAATAGCATAACTATTATTTTTAAAAATTAATAATCAAAAAGCTCCTGAAAAATTACGCCACTAAAGTCTTAGAACACTTAACAAAAATCTCAACATAGCTTTAAATATTGTATTTCTTTCTTAATTTAGAACTTAATAGGATATCTTTTAGTGTCCACAACAACTTTTGGACATCTTGATATAGATTTAATGAGTTTTTGTAATTTCTGCATCGATTTACCTCCATGCTTCTGTGATTATTATTTTTACTTCCCATTATGTGTTTATGTCATGTTTTTATATTTTAAATCTAGTTCTCCCCAAATATGCTCTGCTGGGCTAAATAAATTGATTGAGGAGGTGTTTTCACAAAATTTTGGGCCAGTTATAAAGACACCAGCGGTGTACATTGAGAGCAGTACGCTTGGCTTCATTATCCTGTTAAAATATGAAGTCGTGTTCAATATCAAATTTTGGACAGACAATTTAAAATTTCTCTTTAAAATATTTGACTAGAGCTCATGATTCTCAATACCATCAAAAATTACCTAATTCTGTGGCTGATTTACGCCCCCACGCAAGAACACTTCCACTTCCATGGTTCATTCATCCAACTAGATTCTTGTGACTTAAGTTTCAGAAAATTCAAAATTGACAGGAAAGTGATTGGGATGACAGAAAATTCAACATTTTTGGTTCTGATGGGCATATAATAGTTTTAAAGGAAAAAATGAGGCATTTAATCCAGTGAATTTATGTGGAACAAGAGCTCCTCCACCTCCATGATTCAACACAGAGGTGTTCTTGCGGGGGAGGGGGGGTGTAAATAGGCTTCAGGAATAAGGTAATTTGGTATTTTTTGATGGTATTGAGAATCATGAGCTCTATTTAAATATTTTAAAGAGAAATTTTAAATTATCCTCTCAAAATTTGGATATTTCAGACGACTTCATTTTTTAACAGGATAATGACGCCAAGCGAACTGCTCTCAATGTACACTGCTGGTGTCCCTATAATTGTACCCAAAAGTTTGAAAACACCTCCTCAATCAATTTATTTAGCCCAGCAGAGCATATTTGGGGAGAACTAGATTTAAAATAAAAAAAAAACATGACATATAAACACATAATGGGAAGTAAAAACAATAATCACAGAAGCATGGAGGAAAATCAATGCAGAAATTACAAAAACTCAATAAATCTATATCAAGATGTCCAAAAGTTGTTGTGGACACTAAAAGATATCCTACTAAGTTCTAAATTAAGAAAGAAATACAATATTTAAAGCTATGTTGAGATTTTTGTTAAGTGTTCTAAGACTTTAGTGGCGTAATTTTTCAGGAGCTTTTTGATTATGAATTTTTAAAAATAATAGTTATACAATTTTTAAAAAAATAATTATGTCATTCCACCAAGAACAAGCTACAGATATAAAAAAATTACAATTCCAAAATATTAATTTTTATTAGTCGGAAACAATAAATTTTATAGGAAATTGCAAGTGTACGAACACTTTTTGGGTTCACTGTATATACACAGAGATTAGAGTTTGATTCATAACACAGATAGAACTAAATAAAACATGTTCTGAAAATTTAAATTCAATATCTTAAAAATATTTTGTGTAGGGATCAGCATCTGGTTTTGTTAACTCCAATTCCATTTACTAATTATGCTATAACTTTGCTTCTAGATATCATAGAAACAAAAATAGAGTGTTTTTGGAATCTTAAATGTATAGTCTTTAAAATAAAAACACAAAAGTAATTTTTGAAAATTTTCACCAAAACTGCGAATTTTGGGTAGTCACATATCTTAATGAAATTAGAGAAAAATTATGTTTTTACCATAAAATCTGGCATATCATGTATACCATCGTATTACATGCACTTATACTTTCAAGTAGCAATTTTTAATTTTTATGTTTATTTGCTGAAAATGTGCACCCCCATTTTCATGAAGAAACCTGAGATGTATGCGAGTCATGCTCTTAAAGTTTGAAAGTCATTTATTCTAAGCTTTAGTAAAAAATAGTATACATCTAGAAGTGCAACCCTTTAAGTTCATAAGGAATGCCATTTCTTTTAAATAACCATTATTTTGATCTATGTAAAAATGTAATTTTTTTTCCTGTGCTCACATTTTTTAAAGCTCTTATTTTTATACCTGGTATATAATGTGCACGCATAAAATGCAATCTTATTTTTTGTGTTAAAAGTGTGCACCATACACCAGATTTTACGATACATATTACCACAACAATGCCAATGTTCAAGATAACGTGCCAAGTTGGTGACCCTGATTTTGCATGTGTCGTATGCACCAGATTGACTACCATGTGTTGTATTACATATAATTTCACCAATATGGTTGCAATATTATGAAAGTACCAAAAATTAATACAGCTTGGGTACAAAAACTCCTGTATGCAGGTATGTTGTACACAAGTGAAAAAACATAAATCTTGGTATATATATATATATATATACTTACGTATTATCACAACCAATTGGTGACATTATATGAAACAAAGCACCTGTTTGCCAATTCAGCACGTTCAACACACAGGAACTCGGAGGGTACTTGTGTATTTTTGCGACAATCGCTGACTCTAAATAACTCGCTGAGTTGGCCACCCCGATTTCCTATGTGTGGTACACACTGAATTGGCTGCCAGGTGCTTCATTTCATATAATATCGCTAATAGGTTGCAATAAGACGCAATTACCAATCAGGGTTGCCAACTTGGTGTGTTATTATTAGATTTGGCATTTGTTGTGATAATACGTAATTTGTTCAGTCTGACGTATTTGAAGCACAATTAATTTAAATTATAGTTTTAAGAAACATGCTTTTTTATCAAACTAAAAAGTAAGAAATAAATCTTAATATAAGAATAAAATGATTAACTAGAAATTAATGTCATCGTGGTAAAGGCGTGGGGTCCTCTGTACTACATTTTTACACTAACTCTGCATTTTGGAATAGAACTAGTAAGAAATTATAACAATTGATATTGAGCACCCCACTCTTTTATATGCAGTTATTATTTTTCCAGTTTCAATTTTATTTTTTTCTGCTTTTTTCTTGGCATTTCTAAATACCTTTTGTTCTATTTCTTTAAATCCTGGCATTCATATTTTTCTAATTGGTTTTCTATAAAAAAAAGTACTTATGTTTTTGCTTCTTAATGTAATTCCTTTTTTGCCAGGAATAAGCCAATCTTTTAAATTATTGTCATGTTGAGTCTTAGTGGGAGACCATCATCATTGATTGAATACTATTGGATGCCAAAATTTTTGCAGCGATTTCAAACCACTTCTAAAAGATGTTTAATGTGTAGTGTACTGATAGCAAATTAGTTCCTGTATATATTGTTCCAATGTGTGGTATTTTTTTAACTGTTGTTTTTATAAATGTGAAATTCAGGTAGACGTGCAATATTTATAAAAATTGTATTTTTTAAATCTTTTATCTTGTTTCTAAATTATGAATGCTTTATTTTTAATTTGCACTAATTTCATTTCTGCTTGTTAGTACAAATCTTGATTTTTAATGTTTCCACTCATAATTTGTTTTAAATTTTGATATAGCTCTGAATTTTTTTTTATACATATTTTATGGATAAAATTAATCTATGAATTTCATACATTTTGCACTTTCTGCCAAAGACCATTGGTTTCACATTGTAGCTTTGTCATTATGTTCTAAATACTCATACAGGCATAGCATATCACTACATGTGTTATGCTAAATTTTGTAGATAGTCATTTCGAAAACTATATAATTATGAACAACCTTTGTAAAAATTTTACTCTAATGAGAACTTTCAAAATTCCTTTCAGAACCAGCTATCTATAAATTCTGCAGTAAATAATTTAGATGACTCGCATATCCTAACATGTAATTTATTTGAAACAACACTGTTTGAAAGGCATTTTCACTCACATTTTGTAACTCAAAGACATGATTTGATAAAAAAATTAAAAAGTTGTTTATTTATGTACTTTTACACACTTTCCTATATTTACAATGTATATTACACTAAAACATAATCTGTTCTGCACAAATAAGGATGGAGTTGACTATAATATGGATTAGATAGTGTTTATAAAAAAAAATCACTTATATTCTTGTTTATTTTTTATGTATATATGTATGTGTATAATTTCCAGAATAAATATTTCAACAATATGATTTGGTTTGTTTTATTTTTCTTGTTAACAGTGAATAATTGAAAAAAGGTATTGAAAATAAAATTCTGTACAGCAAGTAAAATTGCTAAATTATGATTCTATTGGTCTTTATGATGTTATTTTTTCTTCTGAATGGGTGCTGAAAACTTCTCTAAAAGCTCTTTCCATTAGGTTAAAAACTAAATGTTTTGTTAATGCAAAAATGTACTGTTAGAGTTGTTTTTACATTCTTCTAAGGACTAAAATTTTTAAGTATTTTAATTAAAAAAAACATTAACTTAAAAACTATTATATTTGTTTTCTTTGGTGATAGGAAAGTGTAAAATCAGTTGCTTTAACAAAAAACGAGCTTAGTTGGTAATATAGCAATGCATTTTCTTTATTTCCATGTGGATAGGTTTCTATTTAAACAAAACAATTGATATAAAGAGTACTTACACACCTGGGCCTAATGAGTGTTACTTTAGTCAAAAGGTTTTTTTCTTCAGGTTACATAATATGTAAAAAAGCTATTTCTTTCTGGCATTGTTTTGAAATTTTTACTTAGAAAAATCTGTTATTTATCATAATGTTTCCTAGATATTTCTAATAACTTATTATTGAAGGGCTGAATTTTTTTAAATAAAAGTTAATTTTCTGCTTGTATATGATTTTAAGGAAACAATATAATGCTTCTAGAGAAACATAAATATAAATAATGAATCAAATTGCTTCTGGAACTAGTTCAAAATGCATACACATTTGTTAAACGATAACATCGAATTTATTTTTGCAGTTTTCAAAGATTTATATTTGCGGTATAAGTTCGAAGACATGCAGTTTGTGATCAAATAATAGTTGCATTTTTTTTTTTCGAAAAGTAATATTTTTGTTGATACTTGCGTATTGTCGCCACCGTATTGGCGACATTATATAAAACGAAGTACATGGTTGCTAATTCAGCGCGTAGGACACATGCGAAATCGTTACTGCCAATTTGGCGAGTTATCTTTAACTTAGGCACTTTCGCGATAATATGCGAGTACCTTTTTGTTACACACAATAAATGTAAAATGAATTTTGATTTCGAAGTTAAGTGTAAAAATTTCATGAAATGAAAATAAAATAATACGTAAGATGTAGAAAGTGAAAATTTACAACTCAGGTATCACATTTTTAAATCCCTTAAGATTTGGGTTAATAAATAATTTTCTGTTAAAAATTCATATTAGATACAACAGTACCGAAAATAAATGCTATACATACTCATTTTATTGTTTTAACTCATATTTGATACATTAACAAATTCAAATATGAGTGCATTATATACTCATATCGATCTTTCATTCTCAAAAATTTGATCCCGTAACAGGTTCAAAAATGAGAATGTACTTGTGTCTCAATATGAGAATATGCGATTCTCAGATTTGAGTAAGCGTGCATCGGAGCTATTTTGAGAATGTGAAGTATTCAAAAGTGAGCTGTTTTCTCTCAGTTTTGAACATCGTTTCTCGCAGTGCTAGTAGGATATCTTTTAGTGTCCACAACAACTTTAAATGTCTTGTCTTAAATGTCTTTAAATTTAATTAGTTTTT
>BMAO01035113.1:0-39553 GCA_019973975.1 Trichonephila clavata
AATGTGTAATTTAATATCTCATATAAAAGAGAAATTATCTCGTTCTGAATATTTTCCCTAGATAGTGTACTTTAACTTCCTTTTCCAAATTTTCCATAACAAAAAAAAAAAAAGGTATTTTTAAAATTTAGTCCAAATGCCACCCCGGACATGGGTCCGGTTTGTCCGACCCTAGAGCCGCCCCTGTCTGAGAAGTCCTAAGTTTTTGTATGTATTCTAAGGGGAAAAAATCTCTAGTGCTCTTCTTAAAAAAAATTCGCATTATATTTATATACGAAATGTTCACTTAAACTTTTTGCTAGATATAATTTAACAGAAATACTTTTATAAATTTTGTATAACATATTTTTTACGGTTCAGTTTTATTAACTTAAATGTTTGAATTTTACTGTTGCATTGACAAAGTATTTTATACGTGCTTCAGCATTCGATTTTTTAAGAAATTTAAAAAGAATTTTGTATACGAATTTGTATCTTTAATTTCTAAATAAAATATAAACTTTGTACTTTTAAAATCTTTTAATTACATGTTTCGAAATAAGATATAAATGTTTGTCATGCATAACATTGTTTGCAGCTTCTTGATCTTACAAATTTCTGAGTGCATGTGAATACTTGGTACATATGATGTTAATTGTATTGCGATTTACGATTACTTGTAACAAAATGAAGCTCTTATAGCCTACCTAGCGAATTTTTGAAATTGCATCTGAAGTTTTATTTTTCACTTTTTTCAGCAAAGTACAAACTTTAAAGCATCAAAAAAATTTTTGTTATGGAATTATTCAATTTTTTTCTATAGCAAAAAGTATGAACACAAAAAGAATAAAAACTTATTGGCTTTCTTCCTTTCTCATTAGATAACTTTTGAAGGATGTGTACAGTACAGTCCTACATTCTTTTATAAAATTGAAAACGGAAGAATGCTTATGTATTCTGAAAAAACCTAAAATTTTAAATTTATCTTCTATTCAAGTATTTCTTAAAATTAAAGACAAATTTAAACAATGAGAGAAAATCCTTCCTTTCCTTTGTGTATATGGTGTTGCGAATTTTACTTATTGAAAATTTATGTTATCTTTCAATTTTTTTCGTTTTTTGAAGTGTTACTTGAAAATAAGCTTCAGGTTCCATAAAAAATGCATCTTTAACTTACACAGGAAGCTATTTCTTCTTGACAATTTTTTTAATAACAGTATTATTCATAATAAGCTATTTTCCTGTTTGAGTATTTCGCCACCACTCGTATCTGTAGTAAATAGATTTATGTAATTTTGTCCCACTCCTCTGTTCTTTTGCAGGTTGTTTTTTTTTTAAAATAATTGTAATAATATTGTATCATTTTCATGCTTCTTTTTTGGTTTTCGAACCTGGTTTCTCTCTCTCACTAAAGTTTACTCAGGAAAACTCATACACATACATGTAAGTAGTATGTAGCTTTACTTTCCTCTGTTCTGCGTGAGTGGATTTTAACATCACCCTATTCAGTTACACGAGGGATTTTAGCGACGAACCTCGTAATTTTGAACCATGGTCAAGTGACGAAGACGACGCCCGAGCTGGCATCCCTTCTCCTAACTACCACACCACACCAACGGGAGGACATTTGAGCGGTCGACAGATTTGACAACCATCGCGCCCCTACATGGCGGGTCTTCAGTGGTACTGGGCTCGAACTCATGACATGCCAGCCACGAGTCTGTTACCTTGACCACTAGGTTAACAGTGCCACTTCCTATGTTCTGCAGAGCATAATAAAGGGCTGATTTTAAGTAGCTTTGTATATTTAAAATACTAATATATTTTTACTTGATAAAGCCCAATCAAAATAGGACCCTCGGTTTTTGTTTTTTTGTTGCACTAGGGCCTTTGGTTACCTAGTTACGCCCCTTATATAACTATAGATTAAATAAAAAAAATTAATAGTGTATTTCCAATCCGAACAGTCTGGAGAGTAAAATGTCAACTCAGGTGTCATCCTTCTCAATTCACCGTGATTTAAAATTGCGAAGTTCGTCCCCTCTCTACCCCTCACATTGTATCGCCCAACGAAATTCAATCAGAAATTAACGAAAAATCTATTTGTTTACTTTTATTATAGTAGAAATTTCTGTTCACATCTATATTTTTTTATTTCAGAGAGCGCAATTACTGTTGGATATTGATTAGGTTTGCTTTCAAACGTTTCTAGCATTCTGTATTAATTTTTAAAAATACGTTTCAAAAATAGATTTTTACAATGTATAAAGGTACTATCCCTCCTTACGTGTTTTTAAAAATTATATATTTTTTGGAAAAAAATTAAATTTTATAAAAACAACAAGTTAAATCAATGATTTTCAAACATTCATTTTTTAAGTTAGCAACCTAAAAAGGAATCAGCAAAAAAGTAAACGAAAAATATTCATATTTCTTAGGAAATTTAAAATATGTATATGTGTTCTACTTCTATGGTCATTTTGCTTTGACCTTTTTTATCTCGCTATGATCTTAAATAAAGTTTTCACACACCGTCGAATAGTTATAAAAATAGACTTCTAAAATAGAAGCATGACTTCGATATTTTTCTTACAATTATATTTTCATTAAATTTCTCACAAACAAATTCCGCTGAAAAAACTTAATAAAAGTGTAATAATGATAATGTTTGATGTGCAGCATAGTGAGATACATAATAGCAATTATTTTCCAGTATTTATTAAAATGTCTATTTTTATGTTATTACCTACTTTACAAAAACTCACAAAAAATTATTAATCCAGTTACATTTAAACTATTTTGCGTTCTAATCAAGGTAAAGCATTAAAAATATCTATCCAAAGTAATAAATCAGGAAAAAAGAAACAAGAAAAAATGTTCCCAGGTTTTCATAATAAGCAGATTGTCCTGTTCCTCTTCAAAGTGTTGTAAAATAGCCCCCCCCTCCGTGAATCATGAGATGGGTCAATTACAAAGGAAAGTATTGCATTCACCATCTAAGATAGGAGATAAAAGCCCTGACTGGCTAGGCGCTCCTATAGAAAACTTCCCTGTAAAAGGAAAGTATTTAGAGAGTGGAGACAAACTAACATTTCTTCCTTTTCTTCCTCTAGGAGGGTCCATTTATTAATCATACTGTAGCACCACACTTTCCTCTCTTTCATAGCAATTCTCCAAATAAAATATCAGAAAAATTAATTTGAATAGAGACATGATAGAAAAATCAAAAGTATGAAAAAAGATTCACTTTGAAATAATGGGGAATAGTGAAAGAAAAAAAAGAACAACAAATTAAATTTACATTCAACCATTATTTTAATTAAATTCTTTTTTTTTTAATAGAAAGGACTGTGAGAATTATTGGAGTCATTCAATATCATTCATTTTCAGTTTTCATGTCCTTAATTTAATGTTACTGAGTTACACACAGCAAAGATTTTGCCACTTTCTTCTAGTAAACTAAGTGATTTTTCCCTTTTGTGAGCATAATTTGTCCAGGCATAGAATGTTCAATAATACATTAAATTTGAAATAGTATATGGCTGTGGAAATTATCTAAAATCTGAACTTTTAAATAACTTCAGCAATAAGTTTTAAAATTTTAATTAATCATGAATTGTACACAATTTATTAAAATGCTTTTAAAATTTCAGAAATATAATCCCTGGGTTAGATTTGGAAAGATAGTAGTGTTTTGAAAAAGAAATTTAAAAACTGCATTCACATATTTGTTTAAATAAAATAAAAGAAACTGAATATATACAAAGAAGTATAACATTTCAGTCAACACTGAAATTCTAAAAATCACAGCTTCCTGTTGTGAATGTGTGGAATTTAGGAGAATGAAATTTTATCTGATTAAATCTTCCACATAAAAAGTATACAAAGATAGCATGTCAAGTTATTGAGATTTTATACATATATTGACAGAAATTTTATACATATGAAACAATTTTTTACAAATACTTCCTCACTAAATTATATATATATATTGACATAAAAAATAGTTAAGAGGAATAGTGAGAAAATATTATTCCTTCCTATCAAAAATGCCTTTTCAAAATGAATAGCTGCTTCAATATATTAAGATGGCAAAGATTTTGAAGTTCAAAATGTAATATATATATATATATATTTTTTACAAATAAATTATTTTATTATAGTTATACTGTGGTGAGGTAGTATGTTGGTCAAGAAATATTTATACCAAAATAAACAATTTTTGTTTTATTTTTTAATAATGATATGTTTTTAATACTTATATAAAAAACAAATTAAAATTCAGTATATTCATTTTTTTAAAAAAATAATAAATCTGCAACCCTTCTAAATTATTTTGAAGTACCTTCATATTTCTCAAAAGCATGAATATTTTTCAGAGCATCTTTTTCTATTATGATATGATCTTATTTAAGTCAGGGCAGTTTTGTTACAAAAGCTGCTGAATTGTTCATGGTGCTAAATACTGGCTAAGTTGCAGCCTTAGTGCCAGGAAGAAAAAATGGGGAACTCTGACACTTTTAAACATTTGAACAATTATAGCTTCAGGTTCTTATTAAAATATGCAGTTATATTTTCATCTACCTCTGAAATTGGCACATCTTATTGGACTAAGTGAAGGCATTTCTGGACAGTGTAGCATTGATAATTAAAAAAATATATGCTATAAATTTAGGACTAAACCCGAGTAGTGAAAAATTGAAGCAAGCACTGAACATTTGGAACAGTAACGGGAAATTTGGGATAATGTACAATCAAGTTCAAAGGAAATTATTAAAGGAATTAAACATGAGAAAGAAAAAATGTATTAATCTTTCTTTTTAACAACCCCCAAATTAAAAAAAAAAAGGAGGAAGAAAAACTTATACATTTTTCTTCATTGAAGTAAAATTTTCAGGAAAAATCAATCTCATTTTTTAAAACAAATATTTAATTTGTATATCTCAATACATCAATTTCAAATTTTTATTTCAAGAAATTATAATTCAATGAAAGAAAACAGCCACTGTCATGTTATAATATATTCCTATTATTAGAAATCTTATTTTTTTAAAAAAAGAATTCTGTATGAAAATTTTTTTTTTCTTCAAAACCTATAACAAAACCTTGTTTTCACTGGAATATGTGTTCCAAGCAAAATATACATTAAGGTATTTTGAAAATTTAGCATTATTTTCCTGCCATTAATAATTAATTTTGAAGCACTGAAAACTTATTTTAAAATTATCTCTACTCAATATAGCTAAAAAAAGATAATAATACTGTTTCATAAAATTTACTTTAAAATTTTTTTTAAAAAAAAGTACTGATGATTGAAACGATTATAATACTATACTTTTTAATACTTTTTTAAAAATGTTTTCAGTTTTATACTACAGAATTTTAAGTTTTATCACGTTTTAAGCATAGCTGAAATATGAATCTTATTGTGAACAATGTTTATAATGAATTTTGAGCAATGTAAGAACAGAACTGAAAAATAAATTATCCCCTTTATATATTAGCTAAATCACAATATAAACATAATTTTGGACTGTTTTTTAACTGAAAAATTATATGGAATTCAAGTCAATTTTTGTTTAGCATAAGCTGAAAATAATTTTAATTCTAAACAGTATTTAAAAGGCAATGCATGTAATATTCCTACCATTTTATAACAGTCAATATGATAAAGATAAATATAAAACACAATTTTCTTCTTTTATCATTAATACATATATATAATTATTATATTATATATATATCAATATTTTTCTCTAGTTATGTTTCTTAGAATCTGTTTTCTATCATTTAGCTTTGTGGGTAGTATAATTTTGTCTTATTATTTTTTTTCATTTTATTATACTATATATAATATAAGAATTGCTCTAAATGAAAATATGATTTAATTTCAGCTGCAAAAGTTAAAAGGATTTTGTAACAATAATCCTCAAGTGTCTGTTTAGAAAAAATTTGCTAAACCTGATTCAAATGTTATATGGATTAATAAAAATTCACTAAAAATTGCAAATAATCAAAAATATATCAATAAACTAAAATATTTTACTCTTCTATTTTAAGTTTACAATATAGTTACAGTTCTACATTTGTTTTTCCAGACAGAGTTTCATTTAATGTTTTTAAAAATTTAATCTTAATTTTTATTTTATAAACATACCATATTTCTAATGAACTTGTATACAACAAATAAACAATGAAAACATATTTATATCTTAAAATTCAAACAAAAATTGAAAAAACATTGAAATTATTCAGTAGTAAAGTTATAAACAATAAACGCACAATATTTATAATAGGTTATTAGATTCACACATACTGAAACACACACTCAACACAGCATATTTAAAAAATACAATACATTGCACTTTTTTATTGTAATTATTTTGAAAGTAGCCAATAATTCATAACGAGCCAAATATAGCAACCCCAAAATAGAGTAATTTGAATTACAACTCTGTTAAAAATAGGAATAGGTGCTGCCAACGAAATCGCGCATTACACGTCCGGCCTTGTTTGTTCCTTTTATCTATCAGACTTCTTACTATGGGGACGCTGCGGTCATTAAAACCCTCAACTTCTTCCGGTTTCAACAAAATAACATTGTTTTGTATACAAACTTAAGCAGAAGTAATTTTAATTTTCCTTACATTTTTTAAGCAGAATTTTTAGCCTTTTAAAATTACCGACATGAAAGAGAGTAAACTATGCACTCTTTGTTCCACATGTGGATCTATTTCTGAGAACCTTTACGAATTTTTAAATCACCGTTTAATTTACCGCTGTCCTACTAGTCTATCCACATGGCTACAATAGGAGACTACTTTGCAACCGAAAAATTGGTAAGCGCGAGTTAAATCTGTGTTATTTCATAAGCATTTCATTACAAGTTTGTGTTTAAATGATATTATTCAAATTTTGTTGTGCTTTTTCGAAATAATCCCGTGTATTTGTTACAGACATTGCTCGATTCTTATTTGTGGTAACCTTGGTAGCAATTTTAGCGACAGTTTTCACAACAATCAGAAATAATTTTCGACTGCTTTTATTTATATTAATTACACAATCACTCATATTTGTATTTCTTGAAAAAATTTTAAATAAAAAAATAGCTTGTTTCTGTTACACGAATATTTGTTGTATGAATTCAATTGTTTTATGCGTTGCATAGTGGGTGTAATTACGTAACATAGAAATAAAAGTTATCTATAGATACACTAGTTTTGTTAGACTAATTTTAAAATTTCAAGGTTACATTGAATCAGTTGTGCTAAAAAATAAGTGCAATATTTTGTTTTATGATTTATAATATATCGTTTTATGATTGAGAGGATTTTTTAATTGAAATGATAATTTTAACTATATAAGCGTTTGTGTGAGCTATTTATTTTGCTCTTGTACATAGTCAACTATTATTAATATAGATCTCATGAATTAAGTATTGGCAATTATTATAGGAAATAAACTGCTTTGTAGAGAGCTCGGAGCATCCTGATTATGTCTCGTGAATATTCGCCTGTATGGAGGATCAAGGTTCTTCAAGCTTCATGAACTGATATGATACACATGAAATTTAGGAAAGTGTAAAACGCTCACTTATTTGGTATGTTCAAATTTTATTAATAACTTAAAGTAATCCAAGTAATTGTGCTAATTTACATATTTATTTAATTCATACATATTTGTTAAACTGAAGATTAGCAATTGATTTGTTTTTAATTTATTCTAAATTTAAATTGCATTATGAATTTTTTGACTGATAAATATTTATTTATGAAAATTTTACTTTTAAATCATTTTTCTTGCAGAAATTTTTTCCATAAATTGAAGGAATTAGGACAATCCAATGGAGTTTGAAGCTGGATACCAAAGTTGTTTTGGAAAAAAAAGTACAGTCGGGTTCTATTTGTTATTTGAAAATGTGTGTGTGTGTATTTTTCATGTTAATCATCCAATTTATTTCTGTGTAGTGTTTTTTTTACTTGTGTTAAAGACTTTTCACACAAATTAAAGACTTCACATAAATATGGTGTATTAAAGTCCTTTTACAGCTTTTGCTGAAATGTGAAGATATTCTGTGTAAATTTTTAACCAAAATTCAAGATCATCTAATTCATATCTTCATTTTAACTCAGAATCTGTTAATAGTTCAATCAGTTCTTTTTCTATTAGTTATGTATCCTGATTTTTATTAAAGGGGAATTTTAACAGGATAACTCCTTTAATACTATGGAAAATTTATATCCTTTTTAATTTTAAATTCTATAAAAATATTAAAAAAAAAAACGTTCTAAACATGAATTTTACTTAGTATTATATTAAATATAAGATAATATGCAAGAGATTTTGCTTCTTATATTGAGTTACAATTATTTTGATCTTAATTAACTCAAAGAATGGAATATTTAACAATTTGAATTAATATGAATGTATATATTTGAATTCTGTGTATGTCATTAGTTAATTAATTTTATAATTGCCTCTATTTGATTTAAAAATTATTCAATTAATTCTTTAGTATTATAAGTATATGAAAATAAGCACTGTGTAATTCAAATAATTACAAATGAACAATATGTAATGCAAACAGTTACAAATAGAAAAATATGTACCTTAAATTGTAAAGTAGTTCAAAACTGTTGTTCAAAACTTTTGAACTTCATTCACTGTGTAGTTCAAAATAATGGCAAATAAGCAATTTTTTAAAATTTTCAATGAACAAGATTACAGAAGGCTACTCACTACAAAAGGGAAGTTCTGCGGTGTTAAGTGGATATTCAAACTCAGCAAATAAACAGTTTGTATTTCAAATACTTACAAATAAAAAAATATACTATTCCAATACATGCAATTAATATCATTGTACTGTTCAAAATGGTTGCAAGTTAACGTTAGATAAACTCAATTTATTGTAATTAACAGTGTATTTTTCTTTGTATTATTTTTTTTATGAAGATGACCAAATAAATTTTTTAGATTTCATTTTATATCTAGAAATCTATTTATCAGTTTTACATATAAACTTTCATTAACCAGTTTGTAAAATTCACATTCTCAATCTTTTTGAAAAAATCCGTCATTGACAGAATTCAAAGGACAAAGGCAAGTATTACAAAACTAATGAGTTTAATTTACATGCATACTATTGATACTCTTTAACAGCACCAGAGAGCTGGTTTATTGACACTATCCAGTATGTGCTTCTCATAATAACCACCCAAACTTGCTACTTTGCAGCAATTTTAACAGCCCCTCGTAGGGGAATTTTATCTGTACAAAATTATATACATATTGGGATTACAATATACCTGAATGAATTTTTTAAAGCATAAGTTAAAAATAATTTTTTTAAATTTCTGGCAAATCATATTTATTGAAAAATTAAGAATTGGTGTTTAGAAATTCCAATAATTTTCATCATATTCTATTACTTAGCAATGAAAAATCTGTCAGTAAATGTCACAAATGCTGCAACATGAGAACAAACTTCTCTTAATCTGAAAGAATGCTAATTTTAAATATAACAGATGAATGCAAACAAGTGGAATTGGACAGTTTCAAAGAACACAAAAGTTTAGATGCCCTATTATAAGAATGGTATGGAACATATTGGAGAATTATTTTTAAAATATACAGTTATCCTCAAAATAATTAAAAACAATGAATCTCATAAAATATTGAAATTCATATGTAAATTGAGGAATAAAGATAAGTTATACTTTTTATTAATTTGAAAAAACAATATACACCTAGCCATGCATGTACAGTGACCAGTGCTGTGAGCTGAAATTCAAAGGTTGCCTGTACTTTACTAATAAAATAAAAACGATTGAAACATTATATCTATATACTGAAAGGGGGTTTACTTAAATTTGGATTTTAATACAAAATCTGTTAATGAGTCAATAAGTTGTTTTTTCTCCTCAATTGTCATTCTCAGATGGCCAATAACTTAGAAAGTTGTGAAAATTGGAAAAAAAATTCTTGAATTATTTCCCAGTAAACATGGCTTGCAAAATCAAGACATACTCGTCAATAATTGAAACGTCCTGTATAATGTAGAAATTCAAGGCTGAAAGTTAAAATTTGCTGTTGTTGTAAATATCAAATTTCTCATTCTTGAATAAAGTTATTTTGAATGCTGATTAATGTAAATAATTTTATTTGAAAATTTCTATAGCATATATTTGCTTAGATTTTCAAATGCATTTTAATATTTTATTCTTAAATGTTGCTGTAGCTAGAATTCTTGAAAATTGGGTATTGAACTTATTAAAATTTTCTCAATGCGTGTATTGATATAGGAGCTAAATTCATTATTTGTCATGTGTTACTCAGTTAATTATTCCTTACTGCAAGTTACTTATTTATAATGTACTATTTTCTCTACTGATGTTTAAATTTTATAAACGAAACCTTTTTCTTTTTTTAAAAAAAACTTCATGTTATTTTCTTTTTTAAATGCATCTCTTAAGTGCATTGGAATTTGTTAGCAGCATTTTAAAAATGGAAAGTAATAAATATTTTTAAAAATATTGTTGCATAATATATTTATTTAAATCTAAATTTTGAAAATTCTATCTCACATGTAAACCAAATAAAATAATGAATATATTAATCTAGATATCTGTCAAATAGGAATACTCTGAAATGTGTATTTTCACAAACAGAAAACTTTATGTAATTACTAGCTTTCATGGCCCAGCGTTGCACGGGCTGTTACCGCGGTTATAACTTAATCCTCATGTTAATATCCTTTTATTCTAACGCCAACACTTTAGTGTGGGCTTGACGCGTACGATGTGAGTGCATGACCCGTGAGTGCGTGTCATGGCTTTGTTGCTTAACATTTTCCCTTCTCTTCACAAATTATCGATCCTAGTCCCACTGAAGACCCGCAGTGTAAGGGAGAGATGCACGTAAAATCTGTCGAGAGCACAAACGTCCTCCCATTGGTGTGGTGTGGTAGTTAGGAGAGGGGGTGCCAGCTCAGGTGTCGTCAGCGTCATTTGACCATGGTTCAAAATTACGCGGACCGTCCCCAAAAGGCCTCGTGTAGCTGAACAGTGGGACGTTAATATTCACTCAATCTTCACAAATTCAGCACTTCCAATATTATTTTTCAAAATTACTTTGATATCTTTGTTTCTTTCCTCTCCGCTTAGCCCGGAGATGCACAGGATTTACCGAGTGAATAACTTCATCCCCATGGAAATTTCGTGTTTCCTTCAGGCCGATAGCACTTTGTGTGTATGCGCGCGATGTGAGGGATTTCTTTAACTATGTCATAAAAACTCCCTTTTTCGAAATTTGTTCTTGCGTTGGTGTGGTAATTAGGAGAGACGGGTGAAAGCTCAGGTGTCGTCCTCGTCACCTGACCATGGTTGAAAATTTCAAGGTCCGTCGCCAAAAACCCTCGAGTAGGTGAACAGTGCGACTTTAAAAATCATCCACTCACTTTTGATATCTTTCGTTGCAATTTTTTAGCAACCCTAAATGAAAACGTAGCTTTCTTAAAAATAATTGTATTTTGAAAAAAGACAGAAAAGTTGAAACTTTTCAAATTACAAAATTTTACTACTTTTTTAAATCTTGAAGAAAAATTGAGAGAATTTTTTTAAATGTTCGACACACAGGAAAAAAGTTTCATGCAATTATCTTTTTGCAATGAAGAAATTATTAAATGATTTATTTAAGTATTTTGAGTGTTTTATTATAATTCGTTCAAAAAAGTTTTCGGTTTTTTATTTTTTAAATCACTGATTATAAAAGTTTTAAAAAATCATTTTTATTTAAGCGAAACGCTATTGTATTGATTCATTTGAGAAAAAATCATAAAATATGCAAAATATCATTATTTTGTAAAAAAAAAAAGTTTTTTTTAAAAATTCTTTAAGAAAAGATAATTTTCAGCATTTTAATTTTTAATTACTGATTCTGAATGATCAATAATGATTTACAGAAAACAATGTTCTTTTACTTAAAAAAATGTATATTTAAAGCAACAAATAAAACGTTCTGATATAATATTGTTACGAATTTTGTATAAAATAATGTAAATAATTTGTATTTGGATGTGCAATGCCTTTATATTACTCTATGCTATATTTATTTCATGAAAAAATTGTAATATTCACAAGCAACGCCGTCCCTTACGTTATAATGGTGATTCAATGGGAACTTGGCGAAATATTGGCGATAGAGCCAAGTTGGCATCATTTTTGGCGACCAAGTTGGCAACATTGGCGACCAATTGGGCGAGTTCGGGACCCTCTGGATTCTTCTAGAAATTAGTAGAGAAATCCACTAATTTCACGATCTGTGGCGCGAGCGCATCTTTCCAGAAATTTCGGCCTCTGCTATAAATAAGGAGAGACACGTCGCAACAGTCAGTCTGGCTTCAGCCAGCAAAAAGGGAGCCTGGTTTTGACTAGCGATTAGTAAACTTGCCTTGATCGTGATTAGCTCGGCTGTGCTTGTGAATAAGCTTATATATATGTGTATTTTTAGATACTGGTAATTGTGTTTAAGTGCTGTTGAAGGTGTGAAATCCTTCTGATAATTATTCTGCGAATTTTGCTGTTGAATCCTGTATTTGAATGATTGATTTCCGACAATAAATACTCATCGCTCTTAAAGAACTGTCTTGTTGGTTACGTCTGATTTTGCATAAAATCCTCGAACCCCGATCTACGTAACAATTTAGTGTCAGAAGTGGGATTTTATGCCAATAACAAGAGCGATGGATGAGCAACTGAAGGCTCTGTTGGAAGGCATAAATGCCTTGAAAAGTGGCCAAGAAGAGACAAGAGAGAGAATGGAGAAAGGCCAACAAGAAATGCAGAAAAGTCAAGAAGAGACTAGAGAGAGAATGGAGAAAGGCCAACAAGAAATGCAGAAAAGTCTGGAAAATGTGCAGAAGAGCGAAGAAGAGACCAGAAAAGGTCAAGAAGAGCTCAGAGATACTCTAGAAAATAAAATCGATAATGTTGAAGCGAAAATAAACAGCCTGGAAGAGAGAATAGCCGTCAAAATCGAAGAAAAGATCGCCGTAGTTGAAGAGAAAATAGAAAAGAAAGTGGAGGAGAATATAGAAACAATCAGAGAAGAAGTTTCCGGAAATTTTTGCCTGATGTCACAAAGAATGGGAGATCTGGAAAAGAAACTTCAAACTTGTGAAAACAAGAATAATGAAAGTAAGTTTGTGCCTTCCTCTTCAGTACCTCTGACTGCTTCTCCAGTGTCAGTAAAGTTGTCCACCTATGATGGAAAAACCAACTGGGAGGTGTATAAAACTCAATTTTCTATTATTTATGATGCCAACGGATGGACTGAAGGGGTCAAGGCGTGTCAACTAGCAGCATCCCTTAGAGGAGAAGCGGCAGAAATACTGCAGACTCTTCCTGAAACAGAGCGGCTGAATTTGCATTCCCTCTATAATGCTCTGGATCTTCGGTTCGGACAGAAATACTCAGAAGACTACACTCGCCTGCGGTTGAAAACAAGAATCGAGAAAACCGGAGAAAGTTTGCAAGCATTTGCCTTCGAAATAAAAAGGCTCGCCAACGTAGCTTTCTCGGATTTCTCAGTAAATGTGCAAGGAATGATTTCTCTCCAGTATTTTGTCGACGGACTGAAAGATGAAGAAATCCAGAGGGATGTAAGAATGGCAGATATCCAAGATCTAAAATCTGCCCTGTTATATGCCCTGAAATTGGAGGCCGCCACTGAAGCCAGTCCCAGGGACCGCCATTCTATCCGAGGGATTAAAGTAAATACAGATGCATCATGTGAATCTCCATGGATGAAGGAGATAAAGAAATTGAAAGAGGAAATTCGAAATTTAATGGCCCAACGTCAGAAACAGAGGAGACGTAGCATCACATGCTATGGGTGTGGTGGAGCAGGGCACATCAGAAGTAGCTGTCCTCGAACAAATCAGGAAGATTGCAGCACCAAGGGCTGTAGATGCGGTGGAGCAGGGCATCTAAGAAGTAACTGCCCTCGAGTAAATCAGGAAGATCCTCACCGTGCAACTGTAATCGCGCCTAAGAAAGTGTGTAGAAACCGAAAAGGATCCGAAAAGGGAAATGAAGACGTCCTCTGCGAAGACCAGATAATAGTAAATACTGCTCGAGAGTCGAAGAGAAATTTGGCGTAATAGATCCAGTAGTCCGCCAAGTTACAACGCCATCAACATCGGAATTGGACCCGTGGTGTGACGAGAGCGTTCGAAAAGAACAACTGGCTGATCCTGAAATTAAACCAGTAATAGAATTCAAAGAGTCATCTGATGAAAAGCCCAGCTGGCAAGACATCGCCTCTTTCCATCCTACAACGAAGCGTTACTGGGCTCTTTGGGACTCTCTGCACCTGAGAAATGGTGTTTTATAGCGAAAAGGGGAGTCTGACGACGGAAAAGCATTCAGGTGGCAATTAATTCTCCCAAAGACAAGAATATCGACAGTCCTAAGCGAACTCCATGGCAGTCCATCTGGTGGTCATTTTGGTGTTATGAAGACCTTACAAAAAGTCCCAGAGCGCTTCTACTGGAACAATGTGCGGAGTGACGTTGAGAAGTGGTGTCGCACATGTGATCCCTGTCCTGCACGTAAAGGTCCAAGAAAACGCACCAGAGGACGAATCCAGCTGTATAATGTGGGAGCGCCTTTCGAACGAATAGCTTTCGACATCTTAGGCCCATTTCCGAGATCATCAGATGGCAACAACAACATCCTGGTTGTCATGGACTACTTCACTAAGTGGCCTGAAGCCTATCCTATATCCGACCAAGAGGCCCCGACTGTTGCAGAGGTTCTAGTTCAACATTGGATCTCAATATACGGAGTTCCTCTACAACTGCACTCCGATCAGGGAAGGAACTTCGATTCTGAAGTTTGCAAGAGACTGTGTGAGATACTCGGCATTGACAAAACCCGGACAACAGCTTTACATCCTCAGTCTGACGGCATGGTAGAGAGGTTCAATCGGACCATCCTGAACAGCCTCTCTCTCCTGGTATCCAGTAATCAACAGGACTGGGACCAGAAACTGCCTCTTTTCCTGCTTGCCTACCGGAGTGCCGTCCACGAGACCACTGGCTATTCCCCATCCCAGATGCTCTTCGGACGTGATCTTCGTTTGCCTGCAGATCTCTTGTTCAGCCGGCCACCCGATGCTCCTTTGGCGCCTGAGGAGTATGTCGAGAAACTCCAGGCACGGATGGAGGAAATGCATCATTTGGCTAGGGAAAGAATCGGCATGGCTTCAGAGAAGATGAAGAACCGGTACGACGCAAGAGCAACCGGTCACGAATTTCATGAAGGCGACAAAGTGTGGTTATGGAATTCGAAACTTCGCAAAGGACTCTCTCCGAAGTTGCAGACCAACTGGGAAGGTCCTTACACAGTCCTAAAAAGACTGAATGACGTTGTGGTTCGGATACAGAAATCACCACGCACAAAACCGAAGGTAATACATTATAATAGGCTAGCCCCTTACCTTGGCCAAGGAGAATAAGGTACCTAAGTTAAGACCATGGTCACAAATTATTTTGTAAATAATGTGATTTATTTAACTCTTTTCTAATTTCTTAGTTTTATTTTAGTGTTGTAATTTATGTTTGTAATTTGAGTTTATTTGCTTTTTGCTGTTGAGTATTTGTTACTTTATATTCGATTATTATGTGAATAGGTTATGTCTGTAAATAGATGCCTCTTACTCAGGGATTGTACTGCCCGGGACATGCGGTCTTTGAGGAGAGGGCAATGTTACGAATTTTGTATAAAATAATGTAAATAATTTGTATTTGGATGTGCAATGCCTTTATATTACTCTATGCTATATTTATTTCATGATAAAATTGTAATATTCACAAGCAACGCCGTCCCTTACGTTATAATGGCGATTCAATGGGAACTTGGCGAAATATTGGCGATAGAGCCAAGTTGGCATCATTTTTGGCGACCAAGTTGGCAACATTGGCGACCAATAGGGCGAGTTCGGGACCCTCTGGATTCTTCTAGAAATTAGTAGAGAAATCCACTAATTTCACGATCTGTGGCGCGAGCGCATCTTTCCAGAAATTTCGGCCTCTGCTATAAATAAGGAGAGACACGTCGAAACAGTCAGTCTGGCTTCAGCCAGCAAAAAGGGAGTCTGGTTTTGACTAGCGATTAGTAAACTTGCCTTGGTCGTGATTAGCTCGGATGTGCTTGTGAATAAGCTTATATGTATGTGTATTTTTAGATACTGGTAATTGTGTTTAAGTGCTGTTGAAGGTGTGAAATTCTTCTGATAATTATTCTGAGAATTTTGCTGTTGAATCCTGTATTTGAAGGATTGATTTCCGACAATAAATACTCATCGCTCTTAAAGAACTGTCTTGTTGTTTACGTCTGATTTTGCATAAAATCCTCGAACCCCGATCTACGTAACAATATATTAGAAAAAACCAAGCATATTCATATTTTTAACAATAATTACTTTTTTATAGCTTAAAATAATACAAGGGGTTTGTATGTATGTGTGGTATTTTCATTTACCAATCAATCGTTATATCCTGGTAGCTTAAGTATAGTCCAGAAAACTATAATCTCTTCTTTTATCCAGAAAAAAACAGATCATACAGTGTTATCATTACATAATTAATCTAGTAATGAATAATAGAAAAATATATTGCTTTAGTTTCTTAAAATATATATTATTTTCTTAAGTGCATTGGAATTTGTTAGCAGCATTTTAAAAATGGAAAATAATAAATATTTTTAAAAATATTGTTGCATAAAATATTTATTTAAATCTAAATTGAAAATTCTATCTCACATGTAAACTTAAATAAAGTAATGAATATATTAATCTAGATATCTGTCTAATAGGAATACTCTGAAATGTATTTTCACAAACAGCAAACTTTATGTAAATATTAGAAAATAACAGCTAGTGTACATAGATTATTGGTTAAGATGAAAGTATTTTTTGCTTTACAAGTGTATATATTATGATTGATAACAATGCTACCATACGTTCCTAATATAATTCTCTTCTTGTAGGCAACTTGGAATTTAAATTAAATTTTTCATTTCAATAAACATACATTATTATACAAGTTTTCCTTGTTTTGTGACATGATTCTAACATATTAAAAGTAAAGGCAATAATATTGATTCTATAATGTAGTAATGATTCCAAACCATTGAAAAATATGCAAATTGAGAAAATTTGTTTTTAAAAATTTTGATTTATAATTTATAGTAATTATTACACAATATTAAGTGAAAATATCACATAAGAGAAAAGGCGTAACAGTCTTTAGAAATTCAATTTAATTATCCTTTGTCTTTCATTTATTTTTTACTTGTTGAATTACAAAATTTTTTTAAAAATAGTATGATAGAAATGAATTCTATAGACTGTTTTAAAATACAATTTAAACTTGCAGAAAAATCTTTAAAAAATTACATAATAATAGAGTTAGTTAACATGAAAGTTTTTGATTAATGATAAAAGATTTATTCTTTAATGAAAATGAATTTTATTTTTACAACACAACGAATTGCATATAACATAAGAAATTTATTAAAATATATTATTCATACAATATATGAAGTTGAAACATTGTTTAAAGATAGTAGCATTTTCAAACACATGCTAAGTAATAAATATTTTTTAAAATATAACATATGTAAGCCAAACAAATATTTCCATACAATGTAAAATAAAATAATAAACAATGCTAAAAACCTGGATATCCTAATAATATTTAAATATATTTTCAAGAACAGGTTATTTTATATGAAAATAGATAAAATAACATGATTTGTTATTTTCTAATAATTACCAAATATACAAAACACAGAAATTCATTTAAAATTTCTGGCAAACATATGTTTATAAAAAGCGAACAAGAAATGTTTTTTCAAATTCCAGTAATTTTTATCAAATTCAATAAATTGACAATGGAAAACTTTGTCAGTAGATGTTACAAATGGAATACGTACTTACATTTCCGAAATTAAATACACTAATTATTCTTAAATTAGTCAAAAAGTAACAATTATAAATAATTAAAGTATTTTACACATAGTTATAATTACTCTTCTTCGAATGAATATGGAAGAAATTTAATCCAATAACTATAAAAAATGTAATATGTAGAAAAAAATGGTGGTAAGTACATGCAATATCTTAATGAATATAACATTTACACAAAAACAAATAATTAAAAAAATTTCCGAAGTATTTAATACTTTTTGTTTTCGTAACCAAGAAAGAAACAAACGATTCAAATATACAAATACAATTATTATAATAAATCTTATGATATGATAACGCAAATTATAAACGATAAAACAAATCCAATACGCAAAATAACACTAATCACTAGTACACATTACACTAGTTACATATTCCAAAAAACGCGATAAGCAAACAATTGTGGCAACCTTGCTCTAAAAATCGCCCTCTTCTGGGAGGGGTGAATGGGCGTTTCTAAAGGAAAGGCCAAGTACTCATGAGTACTGGTCTTAATGATTGGAGGTAAATAGTTCCTTCATAAAAGATAAATTATATGTGCCTTTTTTTCTTAATTTTCAATATTTTCTTGACTTTGAAATAAACTTTTTTCTTCAAGCTATTATTTTTCCAAATTTGCATTTACTTGATCCCATTTTCTGATGATTATGTTCTGACAGCTGTCATGATGAAAGAAAATGACGCCACAGAATCATACAAGCCTCTTCTACAACAGTTGAGAGAGGGATTCTAAGTGCAAAGGGAACTCGAGACAGGAAACCCTCCCCCCTCTCTTTCGCCTTCTATTTTTGTTCTTGGAGGGTCCAGTTTTTACAACCAACTGAAGACTATTTATATGACAACTGACCCCTCTTTTACTGCCCACCCCATGGCAGTTTTCAATTACATGAAAACTGTGCCTGACATTCTAGTTATACAAAGAAACACACTGCTTTTTTTACGCTGTTTCGTTTCTGTTTTGAGGAACATCAGTTTTTCATTTGAATTTTATAAAAATACTGAAATGCCCGTTCTTCGCACGGGTTAAGTGTTAAAAACATAAATTCATCTATTATAGCAATTATAATATTTTTAGTGAGGATAAACCCTGTATGAAAAAAGTAGTAAAACCAAAAATTAAAAATATTTTTTTCAAATGAATGTTCTTACTATAAATAATTTTAAACAAATTGCAATTTTGCCTCAAAGTAAATAATAATTTAACAAAAACAAATATTTCAATGTAAGAGAGAAGCAAAACAAAAGTGTATATTAAACGAATTTAATTTAGTTATTGAAAAAATACATAATAGGCTTAACTGGAAAACCAATGCATCTTCCAACTGTTATACACTTTTATCAAATTAGTGTTGACAATCGGAAAAATAAAATTTAGAAAAAACATTTTCTTAGGATGATTTTTTTCGAAAAACAACTGTAATTCCTCCACTAAGAGTTAAAAAAACGAATAAATACAACCATAAATAAGTATATTTACTATAAAATGTGTTGAAATTCCCCCCAAAACAGCTCGAAACATTAATTTTCGCAAAGTTAAGACTTGGCATGGCTGATGACGTCATATCTAAATTTAACTGAAAAATCGCATAAAAATTGAATTTTTAAAAAATCTAAAGTGAATTTCGAAAAAAACTCTTCGAGGTTAATAGCATAACGACCTATAGCTTCTACATGCCAAGATTCATACATCTGGGTTGCTTAATTTCGCCGGAACAGCTGAAACACACAAACACACAAACTCTTTCTTTTATTAGTATAGATAAGTTTTAGTTGAGGCAGAAACCTTTATATATATATACTTTTGTACATTCAAAACAATTTTCTGTGATATTCTTCAATATTAAATTGCATCAAAATCCTTTTTTAAACAGTTTAATGACAAGAGAAATTTATAAATTGATGGAATGAATAGTGTAATGTGATTTAAATTATTCTCTTTCCTGAAATATTTCAGGTCAGTTCGATATTTCCGATTCAGTTCAGTAATTTTATTTAAAAACGGTTTAAGACATGTAACAAAAAAATCTTATATAAATTTAATAAAGTACAGTGGCGTAACTACCAATGGGCTAGGTGGTGCCGTGCACCTTGTGCTCAGGGGACCCTCACGCCTTGACCACCAAGCAAGTCGAGCTTGCGATAATTTCTCCCATAATTGAGGTATAAATATTAAAGATTGTTACATAGCTGTAATCATGGCAACTCCGTTGAAAGTAATTTCAAACTTGTAAGGAATTCCCCTAAATTCTTTCCTTTGTTTCTGTATAGTGTTGCGAATTTTACTTATTATAAAGTTTATATTATTTTTCAATTTTTTTCATTTTTCTAATCTTTACTTGAAAATAAACATCAAGTTCCATGAAATGTCTTACCATACATCTAAAAAATCTACACAGGGAGCTATTTCTTCTTGGTCATTTTATTTTTTATAACAATATGATTCATAATAAGCTATTTTCCTGTTTCAATGTTTCGCAATCTGGTAACTGCAACAGACTGATGTAATTTTGACCCCCCCCCCTCCTCTGTTTTTTCGTGTGTTTTATTTTAAATAATTATTATAATTTTGTAATATATTTTCTTGTTTGTGCATATTCTTTTTAACATTTCCTATCTATCACATGTCAAATCGAACCTGGGGAATCACAAATTCACAATGAAACTCATATGCATACATGTAAGTAGTTTGTAGCTTTGCTTTGCTATGTTCTGCACAGGGCTGATGTGAATCAGCTTTGTATATATATATAATACTCTAATATATTTTTAATCAATAAAACTCCACCAATATTCTCTCTTTTTTTGCACCAAGACCTTTGGATACCTAGCTACGCCACTGATAAAGTATATTGAGTATTGGTTTTGGGACCCACACAATTTTTTGGAAGAACAGTTATAGTGTTGGAATTTCTAATATAAATTCAGTTACAAAAAAGGAACGAGTCTTACAGTAGTCGCATATGATGTGTAACATCTGACAAGTTATCCTGCTAAATACGCAATAGTAACATTGTGACGGGTGCTTACGCGTTTCACTAACCTTCTCTCGAATTCTTTAGAATGTTTTATTTATTTCAACCAATCTCTTCCGAGAGCCAAAAAGTGTGACTTATGCAAACGAGATATTTTCGGGTTTGGCGAGTTCGAAAAAGATATAAAAGGGAGAAATGAAATGAAGAGAAAAAAGGGTGATTTTGAGAGAATAGTTATTCTAGTGGAAATATATTCGTCGGGAGAAGTCTATTGAAAAGTATTCATTAAATCGGTTCGGGATGGAACTGAGAGATAGCTGAGATTGAAGCCGCTCATTAAAGCAATCCAGATATAGAAGAACCTGCCTTAAGAAAAGGTATCAGGTCAGTTGTTTTCATAAATTAAAAATAAATGTGTAGCTTGATTGTACGCTTCGTTCTCCGTGGATTCAGTTAGGATTCTGTCGTTCATGATTATCGAATTCTTCTCATACCCCACTGTAATTTGTTGATCTTAAGGTTTGAATAGTATTTGTGTAATCTCTCAATTAAGAAAGGTCAATAAATAAGATTGATTTATTAAATAAGTTGCAATTAATTATGGATCCAACATATTCACACACACAGATTTAGATAATACGCGAAGGGGAGTTAATTATCTTAGAGGTAGTGATAGACTACGACACTGGCGCCCAACCGAAATACCGGAATTATGAGCAAGTGCAGGAATTAGAGTTTTGCCGGAATTATTTTTTTCGGGTAAAGAAAATGTGTCTGAGTTTATTTCAAATATTGACGACAACATAGCCTACTATGAAATACCGGCGAATCTGGCATGTGCATATTTAAAGGGTCATTTAATTGGGAGAGCGTTAGACTGGTTTGACGTTATTGGGTTCGAGTGTGTAAATGAAGAAGCAACTGCGTTTGCAACGCTTAAAAAGAAGTTATCGGATAGTTTTCCTGTAGTACGGAATAAATCAGAGTTAGAGGCTCAGTTTTTTTCATCGAAACAACGGAGAGGTCAAGCCCCGTCAGACTTTATTTTTCAGCTATTAAAAATCCATAAAGCTTTAAATTTGAATTATGATGAGATAAAATTGGTCGATCACATAGTAATGCGACTAGAACCCCAAATAATGGATTATTTAGAAGTTCGAAACCCCACAACGAAAGCTCAGTTGGTAGAGTTGGTAGACCGGTATGAGGAGCGTCATAGCTGCAGGGAAAACCAGGGTTCGAGTAATAATTTTGCTAGACGAGCTTGGGATATGAGTAGGAATCCTGATGAAAGAAGGAATAATAGAAATTGGAGAGATACAGGGGTCGGAAATAGTCAAAATGATCAAAGAGGACTAAGCAGGGGTGCGAATAATTTTTCTCGTCATAATTTTCAAACTCAAGGATCCGAGGGAGGAGATCGCTACAACCAACCAAATCAGCGAACAGACCGGTATCAGAACCGTAGGATGGTGGTTAGGAAGGGTCCTAGTGATGATTCAGCAAAGCAGAATTGGAGGCGTGTTGATTGCAACAGCGGAAGGCAGAGAAATGCCAATTTAAACTTTCTAAGAGATCGTGTTGAAAGAGATCCTCCTAATAGAATTAAACTTAATTCGTTACGATTATCACCAGTTGATCTTCCGTATGTGCCAATTCTATTGCATGATACATTTATAAAAGCGCTCTGGGATACAGGGGCGGAAAAGTCATTCATTTCAGAAAAAACATACCGATCATATTTTTCTTTTTGTCCTATTAAGAAATCGTTAGCTGAAGTAGTTACAGCTCAAGGGTCACAATGCAGAAATTTAGGCACAATTGAGTTAAGAATTAAAATAAGGGAATTTTCGAAATTGTGGAAATTTCATGTGATTGCTGAGATGCAATATCCATGCATCCTAGGTATTGCAAAGATTAGTTTGGACTTTCTTACAAAATCGTTAATCATTTCGGATTCGCAGATTGAAAAAGTGGCAATTTCGGACGAACCGGTACGGATGGATTTATTAAAGACTAAGTTAAATTTAGTGGCTGATATGTTGTCTAGAAACCCGTTAGAAAGTAATGAAGAACCAAAGGTGTCTTGTGCGGTGATTAGGTCGTTAGTATTATCGTCTAGGGAACAGTTGAGAGAGGAACAGAGAAATGATCCGGAGTTAGGTCATATCTTGCGGTTTTTAGAAAATCCTGACGATAGTTCCATTAATGAGTCAATCTGTAGAAATTGGTCCCGCGACTTTAAGTCAATAAATGGGTTGTTATATTATGCAAAAAAAACAACCACACTAGGTGAATTATATAAGGGTATTTTTACCCAAAACATTACGTAAAGATGTTATGCGAGAATTCCATGACTCGCCGATGGCGGGCCATCTAGGCAAAAAGAAAACCTACTTAAAATTAAAAGACGCGTGTTATTTTCCGTACATGCGTAAATACATTTATAAATATGTAGCAACCTGTGACCAATGCGAAAAATTTAATTATAAGAACGGATTACCAGCTGGTCGATTAATTCCGATAGTAACGAATTTTCCGAATGAAATCGTATCTTTAGATTTATTAGGCCCATACCCTGCAACTAGTCCAGAACGCTATAAATTTATTTTAGTAATTACAGATAATTTTTCTAAATGGGTTAAAATAGTTCCCTTAAGGAAAGCTTCGGCTAAAGCAATTGCCAATGCATTTTTTGAGAATTATATTTCGCGTTATGGAGCTCCTGTAAAGTTAATAAGTGACAATGGCCCCCAAATGATATCCGAAGTTTTTGAGCAAGTATGTCGCAGGTTGAACATAAAACACGTTAAAACTGTGGTATATCGTCCACAAGCTAATCAAACGGAAAGAGTTAATAGTATTCTTTTAAAAATGATTTCGAGTTTTGTCGCGGATAATCACACTAACTGGGATCAATTTCTGCGTGAGTTTAGTTACGCTTTAAGGACAGCAGTACATGAGACAACGGGTAAAACACCAGCGGAATTATTTTTAGGTCGAAATTTAATCACCCCCTTTCAAAAAATTAGTATTGGTAACTGATGGATCAGACTTAGTTTGTGGGAACATAGAAAAATTGTTTGAGGAGGCTAGAATTCATACAAAGCGCCAGCACGAGAAGTGGGCGAAATATTATAATAAGAAGAGGCGTGAAGTTAATGTGAAGGTTGATGACCTAGTGTTGGTTCACACTCACCCGTTGGGTTCGGCAAGTAAGAAAATAGTGGGTAAATTTATGCCAAAGTTTGAGGGCCCATATAAAGTTCTGAGTGTAAAAAATAATAATAATTTAGTAATATTAAAATTTGGTAAAAGAATAACTGTTAATGTGGATCAGGTGCGAATTTACCATCAAAGAGAAGACAGTGTTGCCGAATCGGAAAGTGCCAGAAGTAGTGATCATGGTGCAGTGGCATCAGACAGGTCGGATGATGGGCAGCCGAGATTGGTGCAATCGGAGAGTGAGGGGGGTTGTCGTGGTGGATCGAAATCAGGAAATTTAGAAGGTAGTAGATATATAGTTACGAATAGACGCGATGGAGTGGAGGTGAGAAGAAAAAAACGTGTGCGAACGGAGTCTGCTGTTTCTTCGGGGGGTGATGCGTATAATTTCAGGAAGAGAAAACCTCATGGGACAGAAAGAGAGAAAAGAGGAAGACCACTCTCTTAGAAGGAAAACATACAGAAGAAGAAGAGACCAGAGGCCCAGGTATCCCAAGACAAGAGAAAGTTGACCTCATCAATCCCGTCTCGTCCCTCCAGAAAGCGGTATAGAAAGGTGGAAGAAAGTAATTCTGAGGGAACAATTCCAGGACCATCCCGCCGTGAACAGTGGAAATCAGAAAGAACAATTCCAGGACCATCCCACAGTGAACAGTGGAAATCAGAAAGAACAATTCAAGGACCATTCCGCAGTGAACAGTGGAAATCAGAAAGAACGATTCCAGGACCATCCCGCAGTGAACAGTGGAAATCAGAAAAAGCAATTCCAGGACCATCCCACAGATTCAAATACAACAAACCCCAACAAGAAAGGAACTGCCCTTACAGCCTTCGGAGCCGACGTCGAGTGTACAGCAGCCAAATTCCAGTTCTCACAAGGGAAAAGAACGCCTCAGCAGGAGCATATCAGCTTCAGCGGACTCAATGGAAGAGGAGACCCAGAAGGTGGGAGCGCAGAGAGGACAGCCCTAGGACAAGGACATCCAGTACAGAGGCCATGGTTGGAGACAAAGCCTATGCAGATTGGATCTAAAGACTAGCCAGGTTGTATAATTCTAATTTGTTTATTTTTCCTTTGACAGACAGTTCGGAGTGTTTTCTATGTGAGCTAGTCTATTTTTTTTTGTAAAATTACCGTACAAAAGTTACTGCGTTGTGTGTATTTTCATATCGGTTGAAAAAGCTTTTGTATTTAATTTTTTTCCAAATTGTGGAAAAACATTTGTTAAGTTGCAATTGTTTTGCTACACTTTAAAGACGAGGCTTTATATGTGAGATTACTTGTATTGTTTGTTGTAATATATTCTATGTAAAAAATGTATATATTTTTGTGTGTAATTATTAAGATGTATAAGTAGTGTCTGGTTTCGGGGCGCGGCGTAATTATGGATACTAACAAAAAACATTAACATCGCAGCGCGATTGATTGGGAATTTTTTGAAAATGAAACCAGATAAAGGTTTTTTTGTTATGAAACGATATATATATATATAATATAATGTATGCCATATTTTATGTCAATAAGGAAGTTGTATAAAAGTTCTGTGCATTTAATGTCATGTTTTAGAAAAAATTGACAAGGTTTCCTTTCAGGGCAGCAGTCCCTGAACAAAGTGATGAGATGAAAGTGATGTCGTACGAAGATATTATTGTAAAATTTTTTTTTATATTTATATTAGCACTTCAGTAAAGTGCATGATCAGGGTATTTTCCTTGAAAGGTTTTCCCCTGATCTTCGCCCGAATGGGATGCACTGTAGGGAATGTATGTATGTAAAAGATCAATAAATTAGAGTGGAGTACCCCTTTGAGTAGTCATTTCTGTGTGCTAGTTTAATTAAAGTTTCTAACTTAGAGAGTTAAAATTTTCCGCAAATTCAGTGTTTTCAAGCATTCTAAAGTTCGTGAGTTAAAACTTTCTACAAGTTCAGTATTTTCAGGCATTCTAAAGTTCGTGAGTTAAAACTTTCTACAATTTCAGTATTTTTAGGCTTTCTAGAGTAGTTAAAATTTTGTGCAGGTTCAGTGTTTTTCAGACGTTAGGTAAATTAAGCGAGTTCTTTCAGGTCGTTTAGACCTTCAATAAGTCACGCTTTTTTTCTCGGAGGGGGTTGTGACGGGTGCTTACGCGTTTCACTAACCTTCTCTCGAATTCTTTAGAATGTTTTATTTATTTCAACCAATCTCTTCCGAGAGCCAAAAAGTGTGACTTATGCAAACGAGATATTTTCGGGTTCAGCGAGTTCGAAAAAGATATAAAAGGGGGAAATGAAATGAAGAGATAAAAGGGTGATTTTGAGAGAGTAGTTATTCTAGTGGAAATATATTCGTCGGGAGAAGTCTATTGAAAAGTATTCATTAAATCGGTTCGGGACGGAACTGAGAGATAGCTGAGATTGAAGCCGCTCATTAAAGCAATCCAGATATAGAAGAACCTGCCTTAAGAAAAGGTATCAGGTCAGTTGTTTTCATAAATTAAAAATAAATGTGTAGCTTGATTGTACGCGTCGTTCTCCGTGGATTCAGTTAGGATTCTGTCGTTCATGATTATCGAAATCTTCTCATACTCCATTGTATTTTGTTGATCTTAAGGTTTGAATAGTATTTGTGTAATCTCTCAATTAAGAAAGGTCAATAAATAAGATTGATTTATTAAATAAGTTGTAATTAATTATGGATCCAACATATTCAGATTTAGATAATACGCGAAGGGGAGTTAATAATCTTAGAGGTAGTGATAGACTACGACAACATAAATCCTGAAAAAAATTAATCGGGTATGATTGGAAATAATTTTCTATCGGATAATTTTATCTTTAATGAAAATTTTATTTAATTGACACAAAGGGTCATGTAATTTTTTATCAAAAATAAATATTCTTGTTCAATTTGTTGAAGACACACACAATAGACTTATGATGACTAAAATATGACACATATACTTGAGATTTTAAAGTATTTAATAACCTTTGAAAAACAACGTCAATAACAGTACCACTGTTAGTTGTCGATATATTTCGGTTTGTGTTCATTTCGAGCTTGAGCTCATCATTCAAAAAAGCTATGAGCGGACAATCGTAAAGTTACCTGACTGACAAACAGATTTGGTAAAGCAGTACTTGGTTCGGCCGTTTGTTTGTGAGAGATTTGTGTTCGTTGCAACAAAAAAAAATCCCTGCTGCGTGGAGTTGAATTTTGTGCAATTCTTTTCGGTTGTACTCCTTCAGTTTTTAATTTTTTTTTTCTCACGTTTCTTTTGTCGAAAATCTCGCATACATTCTGTTTTGGATTTACCCGTCTCGGCAAATCATAAAATCGTTTTAAAGTTATTGTATTCCAGATTTTAATTTCAATTAACTTTTTTCACCAATCATACTAAATATTTTTCTTATTTATCACACTAATGTTATATTTTTAGTATCACAAACAGAAGCCAGCACAATATATTTTATAAAAAACAATAAAAAGAATTTAAATCAGCATTTAAAACCGGGGAGGATTATATACCATAATGACTAAAGATGCGAGATTCCCAAGTTCAAAAAAGGTCATGAAGAATACAAAGAAACTGTAAACTCAATTGTCATTCTCGCTATCCGATCTTGGCTTAGAACAGAGATGGCCAACTCAAATGACCTTGCGGGCCACTTCGGAAAAACATTATAATCCTGCGGACTGCAAACAAAATTATATATCTTTATATTATATTTAGACCCATCACAAACATTTATTGGAATGAAAATTTAAAATGGAATGAATTATTATTCATTTCATTATTTTTCATCTATACTAGCATAGATAATTTATAATAATAATGCAAGGATCAAATATGTCTAATTCTAGCAATAGGCAGCGCGATGGAGTTACAGGAATCGAGTGTGATGCTGCGCTGCAATACCGCACACTTCTAAGAACGTATTAAAATAAAAGAAAGGTAATAAAATAGAAACAGTTATGAAGTATATTTGTTACAAAACACTACATTAAAAACAAAAATATTGTACAAAATAATCATATTTTGTAATGAATCTCGAGGGCCGCAAAATTATTCAAGGCAGCGGGTTGGCCACCCTTGGCTTAGAATTACGAAGTCTGTCGCAAATAACATATATGGCTCTAGAGTAGTGATCTTCAAACTTTTTCAACTCAAGGAACCCTTTGAACTTGAAAGTGTTTTTGTGGAATCCCTAGAACTAGAATGTGTTTTCGTAGAACCCCTAGAACTAGAAAGTGTTTTCATCCACCCCCATTCCAATCAGAATTTCCCGGGATTTTTGGGGAAAATCTCTCTATATATAATTCCTCAGATGTCAAACATTCAAATTGGGGAGTGAGTGAGTGAATATTAACGTCACACTGTTCAGCTATACGAGAGCTTTTGGTAACGGACCTCGTAATTTTGAACCATGGTCAAGTGACGAGGATGACACCTGAGATAGCACCTCATCTCCTAACTACCACACCACACCAAAGGAAGGACGTTTGAGCTCTCGACAGATTGAACGTGCAACGCTCCCCTACATGGTGGGTCTTTAGTGGTACTGGGCTTGAACTTTAAAATTTTGGAACTATTTGCCTGTATTTGTACTTGCAGGGGTGCATTCTTCATAGCGCATTAACTTAGAAATCATTTTGAAAAAAAAGCATTGATGAGTTACCTTGAATAATATATGAAACACATGTATAAATGAAAATGCAAAATGTAGATACTGCTTTCCAGACAGAAGTTTTTAAAAAAATTTCTGCAATGTTATTTCTAAGTTGAATTTTCAGTGAAGGAAATAAAAATGGAATAAAAACATCAGTAGCAATAGTAAATAAATTAATTGAAATTTATATGTTTTAAGAAGAAACTATTAATGTTACTAAAAATATTCTTAAAATTATGGAAAACTTTCTGATTTATTTTAAATCAATGGTATTTAATCTTCGAAATATTTGAATCTTATTTAAAATGCGATGATCAATAAATCCATTTAGTATGTGGAAACTTTCACAATATTCGAAATGAACAGCGGAACAAGAATTTAGAAAAAAGAAATACACACTTTTCTTTTCAATTCTTGAAATTCTGTCCTATATTCTTTTTTTGTTTAGCCGAAAGAAATAATTTTTTTAAAGCTGCGACGATGATCCATTTTATTTAATAACTGAAATAAACTGCAAAATTAGTTTTAAAACAGCTGATATTCAAATAACTTAAACTTGGAAAAAAACACAGGAATTTCAATTTTGGAGATATGTAAGAAAAAATGCGAAAACTGATTCACTTTATCCTGACGATTCAAATGCATTTAATAAATATTAATTGTTCATTTTAATTATTAATAAAATATAACTTATTTAGTTTATATAAATAATTTTAAGAAAGGTGGAATAAAAAACAGAGGATAGCTTTTTGTACAAAACGTATTTGTAGTTATTTTCAAGCACAGGCTCAAACTTTCCTAAGAAGGATATAATTGTAAATAGTATCTTGAATGCCTATAGATTCTTAGAAAACAAAACCCATTGGGGGGGGGGAACATCTCTGTTACACAATCCACTGAAGAGTCATAAATTACCACCTTTCACCAAGGGAACGCAGTGAAAGTTTCATGTATCCTTCCGCAAGAAGGCGGAGTTACAAGTTTACTTTCCCCTCATTCCAAATATGCAATGCTGACTTATTTAATTACTCGCAAATAAATTAGTTTAAAATTTTTAAAGTATATGCGTTTGAAAGAGCATAAAAAATAAAGGGTTTCCGAGTTTCTACTTTTTTATCCGATAATTGAAAATATTTTTATGATCGTTTCAACGCACTAAATGTAAATTTTCAAGCTTTTAATAAATATTTAAAAATATTTAGAAATATTTTTAAAAAATCGAAATCAAGAGAAACATTAATTTTTTTTTTTTTATCTTTAGGATGCATTTTGTTTCATACAGTTAAAGGCAATACCTTAGACGTAAATTGAATTATAAGAAACTCCATAGGATTAACATTACACTCGGGTTTTCGTGGTGGCGTGACACCAGGAGCCTTAAAAAGGTATTTTAGAGAAGATACTGAAAAAAATAATATAACATTCCAAATGCTAAATCTACAGATCATCTTCTTTCCATTTCGTTCAAAAAAAGTTTCAAAAACTTGCAATAGAACTTTGAAAAACTCAGTTGAATGTCGATGTTTTCCCATAGATTAACATTACACCGGAAGTAAGTGAGAGTACCACTCAATGTTGTTGTTGTTTACAAAGTAGAACTTGTCTATAGCAGATGATTTATTTTGTAATTTATTTCTTGGGTAGTGTAAAATGTTTCTGGTTGTTTTTACCTGATTAAAAATCAACAAAGGAAGTAAAATCTTTTGATAAAAAAAAAGAATCATATTTTGAAACGAAGTGAAAAATTCCACTTCTCTTGTAGTAAACAAAAACATGAAATGTTTCTGCTAAAAATATGCCGGGCTTGAAATAACATTGGTTTGGAAATTTATTTACACTTTTAAGGACACAAATATGGCTGAAAATAACACAGATGATAAAGAGCAATTCAGTACAGAAAATCTAAAGGATCCTGCTGGAATTGATTTCTTTCCAGAACGAAGAGGTGACAAAATATCTCGTGGTTGGTTTCGTGTGCTGTTCTTTGGTGAACGTCATGATAATCTTCAAAAACTCAAATGCGAAAGACAAATTCACAATATTGTTAGTGAAAGTAAGTTTATAATTTCATGGGAAAGAGTAGTAAAGCAGAAAATAAAAACATTTGGTACAAATTGGGACGTTTAAATCATAAATAGAAAATAATGTTGACATCTCACATTCCACAACTATAAGAAATGAGAGTTAATTTTTGGGTTAAAATGTAGTATAAGTTGGGGGGGGGCGATATCAATTTCTTTTGGCGACCAAAATCGATTGCCAAGCTACTTCATTTAGCGATAGGTGTCCGGAAGCCAGAATGAATTCGTTATCTCACCATGATATCAAATAAAAATCGCCAAATCCAAAGCCCTTTGCTACACTTGTGTGAGCCAATTTTTGATATAATATAATTGGTCTATTTTATTGTAATTAAATTTTTAGGCCAATAGGTGTTATTTTATTGAACAAACCACAGGTTAAAATGTAGATTAGTGTGCCCTTTGGTGAAATAATTTTTTTGAAAACCGCTTTCTGCAATTCCCAGATTGTCTGTATTACAACATTAAAAATTATACCATTTCTCAAATCAAAGACTTACTTTCTGTGACAATTTTAATTCTGAGGAATAATAAACCTTTTTAAGAATACTGCTTATTAAATTGCTAGTTTTATGCATTCTTTTTCCATTTGAATTTGGGTAGCTGAGTACCACCAATGACTTGCTGTTTATAGTGGCATGTTTAATCAATCTAGGCTCAAAGTCCTCCCGATGGTGTGGCGAGAGAGTTTATGGAGGAAGTGCCAACTCAAGTGTCATCATTGCCAATTGATGGTGGCTGAATATTACAAGGACCATCCTCAGCAGCCCTCTTGCTGCTTCAGAGTGTGATTTAAATGAAAAATCAAATCCATATGAAATTAAAAAATTAATCACGAATTTTAAATTGAATCTCACATGAAATGATTAAGTTTCAGTTATACTTAAGAAACTTGTGCTCCGAGAAAGTATCATCAAATAAATTAAATCACAGCTGGTTTTTCAAATTCCCATATTCGTTTTTGTTCATACCTAATTTACTCTCTTCAATTATTCTTTCTGACAGATCTCCTAATATGATGCTTATTCATTCATTTGCAATATTTCCAAATAAATTTAACAATCAGATTCTACTCAATAAAATGCTTATTGTTTTAGCTAACGGAACATTTGATACTAATTACAATCAAACCTTTAGCAATGCATCATTGTATAACAGTTATTTTCCCCTTGTGCTACAAAGATAGCTTGAAATGGAATGTAAGTTATAAATCTAAATTATATTTTTCTTAAAAAAAAACTGTTTGCAAAGTTTAAAAAGAAAAAGTGTTATAAATTTGCAATGAATATCCAAGTTGAAATCTTAGTAAAGTTTTCAACAAGAACAATAAAATGTTTGTGTTCTGAAAAGAATAAAGATTTTTTCTTTTTAAAAACATGACTGATTTTAAATAACTAATAGCAAAGAGAACATGTAATCTTATTGGAATAGGTCAGCATTGACTCTAGGTTACCAAAGTAAACAGTGCCAGAATAAAATTATTTCATCACGAAATCTCAAAAACATTGCCAAATCCAAAGGAGGGACTTATCTCTATCTAAATTTAACATTCTTAGCAATCTTATGTGTCTAAACCTTTTAATTTAACATTTACAGCATATAATAGAGGAGCAAATAGTTTTTTTAAAAATTCAAATCATTAATTGTTAATATAAATTTACTTTGTGGTGTCAATTTATGATACAATTTATTGGTTTTGATAAATTAAATTTAAAAAATGTAGTTAATGTTCAAATCACTTTGAAAAATTTTAATAACTGAAAATCATGCATTTATTCCTTTTTTTTAAAAATTTGTTAACTGTGCAGAATTGGTATAAGTTTATTAAATAATAAATCTCATATATAGAAGCATTATAATGAATTTAATAAAAAATAGAGTAATTATTTTGGATTAAATAAAATTTGTGATTTTTTTTTTTTAAAGGGAGAATTAAAAGGAAAGTGAGTGATTGTAGGGTTTACTGGTGCAAGAGCCAATTTTGGCTAAACTGCGCCATTAAAAGGAAAGGGTGCGGCAGGGGAATATTTGCTCCCACTAAAAATAACAACAAAAAAAATAATTATTATTTATATTAAATCATATTGTAATACATTGACTTATTAGGAAATTTAAATTTTAATAAGATGGTAAAACAGAACATTTTTACTAAACTCTGATTAAAGGTGGGGTTAACAGCAAACCATTTCAAACTAAGTTTACTACTACACCTTCCCCTTGCAACTTTTCCAAATAATTATAATTAATGAAATAATTCATTTAGATTTAAATGAGTTTTTATATATATGTAGTTTCTGTTTACATATATTGATATCTATTATCTGTATTGAATCCATTTCAACATTTCCAACAAATAACTTTTATTGTGCTACCAAAAATCATATAATCCCTTTTACAGCCTTCCTATTCATTCTGTCTCCTGTCTAACTAATCACTGATACATTCTCCCACTCTATTGGGGATTTTAAAGTATTATGCAGCTGTTGAAACTGCATTATATATATCTCCTAAATATATATAATGATTGAATTGCATTAACATAAGTTTCTTTCAAAGATATTAATTGATGCAAAAAATAAAGACAAAAATTATTCAAAGAGGAATACAATTCTTAAAAGTACATATGCAGCAAAACAAAATTTTTTTTACAGTAGTTACGGTCGATTAATTTCAACGCACAAAAATATATTAGCAATTCAAAAAATGTTGTCTGTTGCTGTCATTTTTATTATTAGAGCATGCTTGAGAATGGTTTCCTCTATTCGCCATGTATAACAACTTTTTTGATTTGATGAAATTGGTAGATGCTGTAATACTCAAATATATCTCATATGCAGTATACAATTATGTATATTTTATCTAAATTATTTAGACATTCTCACATTTATTGATTTCATTTAATTTATATATTTGTTTATTAAATTTTGGCAAGATAGCAGTTGGAGGAATTTGAGAATAATTTAATAAATTGTAATTAAGGAACATTGCACACATACACGAATGATTATCAATATTTTAAAGTTATTTGTCTTATGAAACAAATAAAAGATCTCTTTTACTAATAATATGCTTATAAAAATTAATAAATAAATTATTTAATCCATTCATTTTAATGTAATATATTGTATAAATTTAAACATTTGGTTTTGAAATAAATTTAAAGTGATCAGAAAAAATATATACAAATGCTGTAAAATTTAATAAAAAAGTTCTTGGAATAAAAACTTATATTACACTTATTTAATTTCATGCCTGCTCATTTCCAGTACTATGTAATTTTAATTTATGAATTAAAATTTAGATTTCTTTTGTTGATTGTTTTAAAGAAATTTGGAAGAAAAAAACAAAAATATTGTAGGATTTTTTTTTTTTTGTATTTGTACTCTCTTTTTGTTTTTATGGTTTTATTGAAATTATTTAATGTTTTGAACTATACATTTGAAAGCTACTTTTATGAGAAAATTTCACTTTTAAAATTGTTTACTCTTAATTTTTATTCATTTCTCATAATGTGAAATATTTTAGAATTATAAGAAGTTGTTAAGTGCTCGCAAAAAATTTCTTTACCTTTCCATATTTAATATTTTAATTTATTTTACAGCAAAAATATTTTTTTATTTTTCTAGGTCCACTCATAAAACTAATGATGGATGCTCTAAAAACTACTGGATGGTATGATTTTTTTTTTAAATATCCATTGCACACATTTTATTTGCAAACATAATTTATTCTGATAATTAAAGAATCTTGAAAAAATTATTTTGAGGCTTATAACTAAAATTATATTTGCTACAAGTCTGTAGCATTCGCCTGAGAATTTATGTATAGCTTAAATTTTAAAGGTACTTTTTTTTTAAATCCTTTTTTTTATTACCTAGATATTGTTATCTGCTCTGACTGTTTAATTTGTTGTAAATTTGTACTTGCTTTGAAATACCTTCAATTGGAACACATAGACAACCATCTTTTTAAGTTAACCTCCATTTCTTTTTGTATGTAAATAGATATATTTTATATATATCATTTTATGTATTTATAGATCTGTTATATTGATATAAATCATGTTGTATATAATGGAAATTATAATGTTTGTTGATTAACTCTTTCTAACAATGTATAATATTGTTACATAAATCGGGTTCGTGGATTTTATGCTATCAGTCTCTAAGAGCAAAACAGTTTTTTAAAGAGTAATAGAAATTTATTGTAGAAAAATCTTAAAATACAGGATGCAGCATTAAAATTTGCTTAATAAACCCCAGAAGGTTTTCACATTTTCTACAGTGCTCTGACTCAATTATCAGTGTCTAAAAACACAAGTACACAATGTTAAAGACTATTTGCAATCAACCTCTTGTATTGCCAATATTTTGCCAAATTTCTATTGAAATTGCCATTTTAGTTTAAAAAATGGCATTGCTTGCAAATATTAAAATTTTTGTCATAAAATAATTATAATGGAAAGTAATATTAACATATATCAAACATTCAGGTATGAATTATTTAAACTATTTTAAGATCAAATTAAGCATTAATTGCACAAAATTCATAACAATATTGTTGATTGTGTGATGTATAATATTCATGCAGTTTGAAATCAGCTAAGGTTATTTTACACCAAGAGGTCAAAATTGCCGACCTTTGAGTACAAAGTATATAATCTGTTAATTTTCATAAAAAACTAAAAGTAAATTACTTAAAATTATTATAGTACTTATTAAAAAGGGGATCAGAATAATATACAATGTACTTTAAAGTAATGTGTACTGCAAATAAATGCTATTTTATGATGAGTATATGGTACATCTAGGATTAAAAGAATCTATTCTATTTACTGCAGTCAGTACAAAAAGTTGACTTATGTTGACATTTTTGTCTGAAAGACTGATTGAAGCATGAGAAAATGGCAAATGTATTGATTCTGAATTTAATTTCTATGATCATATAGATTTTCTAAAGCCACTTTACAATTATATGACCATCTGAAGTGAATTTATTTGTTTCAATTCATGTGTTGTTAACTTATGGTAATATTATAAAGGAATATAAAAAAACAAAAAATTGTCTTCCACTTGCAGTGTAATAGATTTAAATCGACACATCTCCTGTGAGCCTTGCAGCAAAGTGGTGACTGGTGGTTATGATGCTGAGATGAATCAGATTGTTGTCTGCCAAAATACTGCAACTTCCAAAGCTGCAATCCATGGTGCCTTAGCTCATGAAATGGTGCATATGTTCGACTTCTGTAGAGCTCATATTGATTTCAAGAATGTTGATCATTTGCTTTGTACTGAGGTAGATTTTGCTTAAAACTTTGTAGAAGATACAAAGGAATAATTGCTTGATTTTATATTTTTCCAAGATCACTTCATTGTCTGTTTTTTAGTTAATTCAATTTAAAAATTACTCAATTTCCCCTTGTATAAAATATATTTGTTCATGGAATTATTTCTATCAGTACCTCATTAACTGATTTAATCATTCTTTTTTACAATGGAATTTTTAATTAAAAAATGAAAAGTATGCTAGATGGCAAAAATTTTATGTTCACAGTAATTAATTGTATCTAATTAGTTTCTATGTACACTATCATTAAGCTGATTTAAAACTATTTTATCAGCAATTTTCATGAGAGCTGGAAATATTTGGTAATATTTCATGATTTTTTGTCAAAAAAGATCTGTTAACTTCTTTCCAATTTATTTTTCATACTAAAAAAATGGATACATATTAATGATAGCAATTTTTATGAGATTTATCTAGCCCTTATAGATCTGTTCATTAATAAAACTTACTGCAAATTTTTTTAATGTGTGTTCTATTTAAGCTTTTAAGTTTTTTAGTAGCTTCTTAAGTTTTAATTATTGTCACATTTTCTTATTTTTATTTAATGAAAAGTTATTACTTTATTTCAGTTTAAAAAAAAAAACAGTTTTGCACCAGTTTGCCAAATTAGGCAAGTTTAATTAGATAATGCCTCATTCAATTGTGCCAGAACTTTTCTGTGGTAAAAATAAGATACTTATCTTGTTCATTTTAAATGCTATTTATATGGAGATTCCATTTGAAATATTTTTCATGAACTCTCAATTTTATATGAAGTTTTATCTATTTATTAATCATCATTTTATAACAAAAGGTATCCAATGAGTTTTGAATAACTCTTGTTGTGTACTTTTTTCTCTTAGCATTGAAAATCTTTTTAAACTCCAAATTATAGACTTCCATCAAATGAATGATATATGGGGGGGGGGGGGCTTTGTATTGACTGAAGAGAAAGATTGATGATTTTCATTATTAAGCAATTTCATGTAATGAAAGTTTTTCTTTAACTTTTTGTAACAGGGAAGAGAAGTACTCTGTTCATATTGATTAAATTATTTTTGTTCTTGTATCAAGTCTTAGTTAAAAATGTATTCATTTATCACTTTTGTTTTTCTGGCATTTTTACCATGTAATAATTTTCCACTGCATTGTAACAAATATAGTTTGTACATGCTGTATTTAGAACAAAATATAGTATAAAGTCATAATGGTTTAAATCATAGCATTTTAAAATTATATATCTAACTAAAAATATTTAATTGTATAGTTATATTTATTGTACAAGTAAAAAATTTTAAGACAGTTTTAGCCAAGGTTTTATTAAAACAAACAAAAAAATTAATTGTTCCAACTGTTTAATTTCTATTATAAGATTTTAAATGTCTTTTATTGATGGAATTCTAAGACACAGGTAATGAAATTTCAAGAAATTAAAAATAATAATCCTTTAGTTACGATTTTGTTCCTTAACTTCTGTCTTATGGTTAATAGGTTTACATTCGATCCACTGACCTGTACATTAGTTGTTGTAACAAGCAAAAATAGATAATTTATAATATCTGTATAAATTCTGTTGAAATCTATTATTTTTTCAGTGTTCTGAAAATATGAGAAAAAAAATCTTTTTGAATTATTAATTTATTATATTGCTAATTATTTATAACATGATTAGAATATGAAGATTTTGCATGAAATTAATATAATAAATGAGCTGAAAAGTGAACTGATGATTTTACTTTTAAATACCTTTCAAATTGTAAAAAAAAAAGTAATATCTACATAATTGAAAAGGTGGGAAAAGAGACATGGGATAAATCTAATGTGAGTGAATTTTTTGTCAACTATATTGTGGTGTGAGTGTTTGAGTAAATATTACAGTCAAGACAATACTTAACAGTACTATCAACTTGGATCTGTTTTATTCCTTTTGTATCTTTTTGAATTTTTTATTTTCGAATTGATTTTTTATATAAGTTATTTTAATGTTGATTTCATAGTTAATTTTAAAATATTTTTATGTATTTCAGATAAGAGCTGCCAATTTAATGCACTGTTCTTTTCTGAGTGCTTTAGTGATGGGTACAGCCTCTTTAATTCGAATAAGGAAACAACATAGAGTAAGTCATTGTATTTGTTATTAATATTAATATTTTTCACAATGTAATTTTAACTAAATTAAAAATTAATTTGTTGAACATCATTACACATAGCAAATACTTATACTGTTGGACCTCCATATAATGAACCTCTATTTTGTGGACTCTTTCCTGGAAACCCATGCACATTTTTCATTGAATGAATTTTTCTCTTGTGATTCAATTTTTTTCCCCTTCTTATTTTAAAAATGTTTCAAGACATTTTTTAAATTATTCTCTTTTAGCTCATTTTATGGTGATCAATGATATTGATTTTAACAGGAGCCTAACTCACCTAGAGCAATTAAATCACCATAATTTTTCAAACAAACTCAAATAAAATTAATAGATTTTATCAGTAATTAAATTTAAGGATTCATGTGGTAATGTATTCTTAAAATTACTGGTTATAAAATAATGTCTGTTTAAAATTACTTGTAGGCTTAAAATTATAGAAATTGGTATTAAAAAAAATTCATTAATTTTATTTTAAAATTATGAGAGTTGAAAATATGTATTCCTGGACAATACTTTTTTTTCCTTCTTATTTTCCATGCAGATTTCTTTTTGATGGGTAAAATATATGTAGTAAATAGATATCAATTTACAAAAAAAGAAAAAAAAGCGAGAGTAATTATTCATTTTAAATAATACATAGTGTTTCTAAATTTTCAATTTGTTTATATGGTTTCTATAGTATATAAAAAGATGAATCTCTATTTAATAAATTTTCCACATCACAATATTTTTCACGGGATTTAGCGACTTTCAACTGTAGTTTAATTCCATTGTAAGTCTTGAAAAATTCATTGATTTAAATTTTCCAGTTACAGAATTCTGACATATATAACCATCTACCATTTTCTTTTGTGAAAGGAAATTGTAATAAACAGAAATTCCAGATTACTTTTGTATATTAAAGTCTCAACATTGAATCCCAATAGAAATCGGTATCAGTGTTTTATTTCTAACTACAATCTAATTTTATAAGAATCATATAAATTTCAATTTAAATATAAACATTTGTAAAAAAATGAGAATTTATACAAGTTAATAATGTATGACTGTTTAATTTTAGATAAAAATAATTAATTGTACAACAAATTACATTCATTAATAGCAGGCAGGTAGCACACATCAAGCAAAAACCAAACAAAA
>BMAO01035114.1:0-12063 GCA_019973975.1 Trichonephila clavata
AACGATTACTGGATCGTTAAATTATGAAATACGGCACTCGAGAGTTCTTTGAACCCGTTCTAACTGCTTCAGGAAGGATTTTTTCAATTAGGAACTAAAGATGGCCGAATAAAACAATTGCACTCTAGAGATTTATTTGTACATATCAGCGAGAAATAATTCCATTGAAGAAGTTCCAAATATTGACACAATCTTTAGATCTGTTGCAACAGCTCAAAGTTGCGTTACTGAACATGGATTTAAAAAAGTGCTCGCGTAAAAAAAATGTGTAATGCTAAAAAAGTGGGCTTTTTCAAAAATAATAAGCATACCAATCCAACTATCATCACAGCAATCCTTGTTTTGATAAATAATAAAAAGTGAAATAAAAGTATCTCAGAAAATTTAAATTACTATGCTCTTACATTTTTGTTTAAAAAACTTTACGTGCAATGTTTTTGTGAAGCAACAGTTTTTGTTTTCAGCATGTATTTTGTTTATAATATTTAAATATAATCTATGTTTGCAGAATGTTCTTTTTTTCTCTTCTGTTTAACTAATGTTAGCAATGTGTGCAATAATAAATTAAATCACTAATTTCCCTTATTATTATCAATTATTCATCCGAAAGATATAAAATGTATTTTTCGAGATATTTTAGCTATTTATGTTCAATTAATTTGTAAAATATCTTTGAAATTGGGTTTATTTTTCACTTTTTAATGGTCTATCCTTAGTTATTTCATAGAATAACTAGGAAAAGTATGAAGTTTTTCATCTATTATTTACTTTAACTGACATGTCTCTTATTTCATGAAATACCTAGTTATTCTATGAAATAACTGAATTATACACTCTAACGGCAACATACTAACACTTTAACGGTCTTTTATAACTGTTTTAGAAAATACTTCAATTATTACAAATTAGTGTATGAAGGCTTCTTTAAAGGATAGTTATATGCCTAATACTATAGAAAATGGGAGTGATGCTGTTAGTGGAAGCTTTCATATTTCTACATAGAAGTATTGAATACTTTAAAGCAGATAATTAACTACTCTAATGTTATGCGATAGAGTGGTTTGACTGATAGATAAATATTTAATATTAATAATTTCATAATTTAACATAGCTCAATTAATTATAATAGGTAATTATTTTTGAGGAAATGAATATATTTGACAAGAAATCAATTATTAATACCTACGAACATGCGTTTTCTTTAATATTGATAAGAAACACGCAACAAGTTCATTTAAGTTGTGCAAAAAGTATTCGATATATGTTAAAAGCGCATTAAGATTACTGTTTAAGTTAAAGCATGTTTAATTTGAACTTCTGCATTGAACATTCATGGCGATAACCATCATATTAAATAACATGGATAACCAGTAAAACTAATATGTAGCAATTCAGTTTTTATAATTATAAAAAGCGTTTGTCAAGTTTTTTTTCTTCTTTTGTATATGTTTAAAGATAAATGCTTAATTGTATAGGCAAAACATTTAAAATTCTGAAACGTTGGGTGTAGGAAACATATTATTCAATCATCATTTAAAAATAAGAACACTTAATGATTCTTTATCACGCGCTTGTCGTACTGAATTTAATATTTAAAATATATGTAGTAGATGTGAATTTATATTATAAATACACTTATTTTTAATAAAATATCTGTCACAGTTTCTCTTTGGTTGTTTCAATAATTCGCTAGAAGAAATATTTTTCAGACAATGCATGTTTTTTTTATTGAGCACATTTAGAAATCCCCTTGCACCACAAAGCACCACACGAGGGCTTTCAGAAGTAAGTATGAAACACGCATCACAGAGAAAGGACTTTAAACTCATGAAGGATTACAGTTCAAACACATCCCTGCCTTTTCTGGAATTCGAACCCAGGCCCTACGGCACCGCAGTCAGCGTCACTTACCACTATACCGGATGGGCGTCGCACACCGCTTGTTTGGAGAACCAGTTTCTGTGAAGGAACTATGATTTACACAAAAAACAAATCTATTATTTAAAGTTACACAAGGGAGTTTCAGAAAGAAAGAGAAAGAAAACAATGAAAGCAATTGAACGTGTTGTTGTTGTTAGAATATAATTGAGTTTATATTTAATTTGTGAGTGTTTCTGAATAAATATAGAAATCATCGTGATGGATTCAAGGAACACTGCCAATATTTAGCGCATTTACTGATAATTCTTTTTCTTTCCTTATAAATATTTAGAATTAGATTAAAACTGACTTGCTCTTCAAACAGCCGAATGAAATGTTCGCAGTATTTGATTGAAAAAGACATGAAAAAGAGGAAGGTTTCCTTCAAGTGGGTTGATACGGCTATGATAGATCTTAGGGATCTAGAAGTCAACCTGTGGTGACCTGTAGCCACCCCTTACATTATTACCTTCCTGTCTATCTGAAGACCCGGCTAGATGTGTAGGAGGAACTAAATGATCCAAAGACATTATTCCAATTCAAACTGATTTATTGACTCTTATCAGTTAATAAAAGCAGACACAACACAATTTTAATTAAGGTATATAACTATTGTAGAGTGTAGAGGTGAGATATATACAAGCGGGGATAATATTACGGTACCTCAAATGAATCTAAGATAGCTTAAACGCGCACATTTACAACTACGCCGCACACTAATAATCAAATTTTACTTTATCAAATTTACGGTACGTTGCTTCTTAATGCTGCGATCCCTCACGGAGAATTTCAGGCACTCAAATTAGCTGGATGAATTGACGAAGACTCCACGCTCCGTATTAGTTAATTTCAATGTTTTTCAATCTTCGAATCCACTTCTCTTTGCGCACATCAAACGTATCAACCTTGCTTAACTTGTCGACAACTACGTGTCGACTTCTCACTCTCTTCACTTTACTTAACTTAACTTCTCACTTCGCTCTCTTCAAATCGCGAAAACCAAATTTATATAATATTCCTTATTTATATAAATCACGTTTGGTTTCTCGATGAAGGTTGTTGAAATAAATATTTTTATTGAAAGGGAAAAGAAGGAATTAGTATAAGCCCATATAGATCCGTCACAAACCTTTCGCAATCTATCTCTCCAAACCGAGCCAGCTGGAGAAGGCTCACGGACATAGCCTCTGATTGTTGCAGGCTATAGTGTGGATTGAAATGATAAAATAAAGGTTGTTTTGTTAATAATGGTTCCTCCTTCTATAAATCCTCACACAAAAGCAAGGGCTCACTACGGAATAATATTTTTGAAAACGAAGATGTGGTTTAATTACAGTTATACCACAACTTAGGCGAACCCTGAGTTATACGATTGTCAAATCTCGTCGATTCGTCTTTGTTTGAGGGGAAAAAATAAAACTGTTGAAATTGGTAAAATGGTTGAAGTTGTTGATCTTGTGAGGCAAATAATTTTGAAGTGGCTAGTGATGGCGTCCATAAACTGCTGAATGTCTACAATCAGGAGCTGACAATAAATGAGCTCACAGGAATTCATGAGCAAAAGTATTACTTTAAAGAACTTGAGTCTTTTATACACAGTTCTATTAGAAGTAGAAAGATGGTTGGGAATTTGACAGAAACTCTAAGATAAATGAAAAAGGAATACAAATTTTAGAAAATATAGACTCCAACAATGAGTGTATTTTTCAACAAAACAAGAAATAAAAAAAAATATTAGCATACTAGAGGAAATTTTACGGGAGAAAAACTAAACACACGCACTTTTTTTTCTAAATCATTATTTTTTCTTGTCTCCGGCACCAAATAAAAATAATTTATATATTAATATGCAATCATACCCGACTAACTCGAATTCAACTTGCGTGGTTATTTCTCAGTTCCATCTATCTTGTAAGTTCGAGGTGTTTTCCGTTATTTTTTTAAATTTAAATATAGATTGTTGTACAAAAATTTTTAATTTTTTTCTATTAAATTAAAGTTTATTTCTAAATACACAGTTGACACAAGATTATAGTAATGAATAAAATTAGCGATTCATTTTTCATTTGTATTAACCTTTGAAACATTTTTTGGTTTTTTTAAATGTTCAACTTAATATAAAATAAAGAAAGCAATCACGCGCGCGAAAAATAAGCTAAATAAATTTCATGTGTTACTTATATTTAATTTTTTTTTTCAGTTACGTTTTTATCATATATCAGGGGCATTCTTTATGTAATAATGCCTGTAACTCATAAAGCTTTAAGAATAATGCGATTTTTTTTTGTTCTTGGCAGCAGATGTTCCTCTAATTACACGTCGTCAGAACATTAACTGTTTCCCAAGCACCTGTTACAGGAGAATTGGTAAACAAGTACTCAAAAAAGTATCTTCTTTCATTTGACGGATTAAGGCTTAGCATGCATTTATTAGAAATATATTATAAAAAGAAAGTGCATGCATTCAAAAAAACATGTCAAGCTGTCATGCTTCAGATTGTTATTTTCTTTCTTGAAAATAAGACAGCTGTAAAGGACTCACAATTTCAAAAAAAAATTAATTCTTCATTACACGAGTTAAGGTAATAAATGAGAGGCAATAAAATAACTTTATTGAAATATCTGACCCTGTTACATACACCATTTTTTTATCAACATAAATCTTTTTTTCTTTTATCACCTAATTCTAATAAATAATAAATAATATAGTTCGGAGCACTTCAGTAAAGCGTAAATGTACGTATGAACCAACTTCATACATGAATATATAGTTATCTGTTAAATAACAACTTTTATGTGAACATACTGTTTATAACTCTTTGATAGTTATAAAAAGTATAAATAATGCGCATTAATACCTTTAGAATAAATCAATGATTTGTTGTAATTTGAATATTTATGTTATCTGAAAATAAAATTTATTCACCGTAAGTTGTGGCTTGAATAACATCAGAACATGAAGATGATATAAATTTAATTATTTAAAATATTTACAATTATTTTGCATATAACTTAGTGTAATATCACGAGGTTTGTGGAATACACAGGTTGCCAATTTTTAACGCGTACTACAAATATTTAGAACTTCTAAATGTGATTGTCCTTTTTGACAAATTTGAAGCAAAAAATGGAATGTTCTCTGCTTGTAATAATAATGGACCCAGTCTTCGAAGGGTAAGGTTGCAGTTGAAGTAAGCAACACGAAAAAGATAGCACATAAAGTTAAAGTTGTGGCAGTTAAGATTGAATAAGTGTAGGGAGCAAAGAATTTAAACTTTTAAAGAATTAAGAATTTAAAGAAAAGAATTTGAATGTTTTCATTGTTTTCATTTCACTTGAAATGTAAGAAATGTTTCCTTCTAAAAAGAACTGTGCATAATGGAGAAATACGTCATTTACTGAATTTTTTAAAATCCTATTCGAAGTAGTGTCTGTTTATTTTTAGGTATTTATTTTGCACATAAAAATACAATATCCTTATTTATTGCTCGAATAATTCATTTATATATAATATATTAAACTCGGTCTTGCGAAATATTCCACTGTTTCTAAAAGATTTGTAATCATAAGGGTATAAGTTATAGAATAAAATATGTATGCTGCAGTTATATTTATGAAGGAGATATTTTAAATAACTCAATTTTCTTTTCATTCCATTCTTCAGTAAAATAAATCATGAATTTAAAATCTAAAATAGATGTTATTAAAGTATGTTAAATATATTTGGTGTAACATTCACACAAACACAAAGTACTTGAATTATTTTTGTTATGCCCAAGCTGGAAGAATATGTTTTGCATTTTCAAAAAAATATTAATTTATTTTGACTCCGAATAATTGATTCGTACCTCATTTTGAAAACCTTGTAGTGGCTGAGCAGTTCGTATAACTTCCGACAACAATTAAAAGATATAGAAATGCATTCAATATCCATTGCCTAATTATGCTATATGTGTTACTTCTAAAACACAGAACCATTTTTATAATTAAATTATTAATTTTATTTTGAAAGCCCAAAACATCTAATTGAAAACTCTAAAATTATAAAAGCATATAATTTGGTTATCAATAAATTTATTTTCTGTGCCTAAATTGTGAGTATCCATTACTACATCAGTACAAACCTAAGGTAAAAGACTTTCCACACTCTCAATTTTAAGTTCAATACACTGGATCTAAATTCAATTTTACGAAATGGCTCTGCTCTATATTTTGTCATGTTTAATACAAATATACAGTTTGATCTTTTGAGAAAGTAAGTAAATGTGTTTCCTAACTCGCGGCACACTTTCTAGGTATTATCTCGCTCAACCAAATGAAACTGTAATTTGAGTAGCCATTCACTACCAAAATAAATCCGAAAATTCGATAGGCGGTGAAAGTCATGAAGGCATGAAGGAATATGGTTGTAATCCCTGCGGCTTCAAATATCATTGCATTGAATTCCTTTCACCTGCAGCCAGGGTTTAAATTATTTGCAACAGTCACATGATATGGTGCTGTAAAGGTTGAATGGAATATTTTCCTCTTATATTTAGATAAAGCAGCATTTCAGAAATGCACAATGATATTCGCTTACGTTCAAGTTCCTATAAGAATATCAACAAAATATCTTATATAAAAATGATACATTTTGGTAAAATGTTATAGTTCAGCTGGTTTAAAACGGTTTTCACAAATGCTATTTTTGAAACGAACATCAAAGTTCTGAAAGAATTTAGTATTTTTTATTATTATTGAAAATAATGCCTCGACTAATTTGTGTGGATTATAAAATTAAATACATGTTGATTTTAAAAAACATAGACGATTTTTTGAAGAGTGGTACAGTTCATAAAATAATATTTTTGTGAATAAATGTAATGGTTGAGGAATTGAACGTGGAAGTATGATCATGAAAAATTAAGTATGAAAGGGATAAGACTGAATTACAATCACCAACAACAGTTACAAGCATGGTTGTTGTGACGGAATTAATTATATCACATGTTGGCAACTGATACCAGAAGGTGACGCGCTACCACGGTCTAATACAGTTGTAAATAAACGTCCTTTACAAATGTCGAAATGTTAGACTTACATCTAATGTTGTTTGTTGCTGTCAGCAATGACAAATCAGAATTATAGCTGCATGAGGAAACGTTTTCATTGTTTTGGGGACACCCTAAAATCCCAAAATATATTTAATGATTGTGTCTGTAATTCAGTGATAGTTGCTTATTTATTGACAATATATTATGAGAGAGGTTGATAAATGATTGTGAGACATCTACAATGGAAAAAACATGTTACAAAACTTGTGGAAGAAAAGCTCACGCAAATACTAGAGCAGTTTCTTGTCATATACAAGGAAATTGAACTACTATTTGAAAGGCATTGCACGAAAAAAATTTTACACCCATTCCTTATTCAGAGAATCAAAATATTACTAGGTTTGAAGATTTGACTTTGAGTGCAGTATACTTATTAATGATATTGCAGGCAGATTTCATATCTAGTATTCTTGCTCATTAAGTGCTTTTTAAATACGTCCAGTTGTTATATAGTGATACTTTTGTTGAATGTATGATGGTTTTGACTCATTGACATTGCGCGATCAAAACTTCTTTAGTTTACCCACCTAAAGTGTGGGTAATCACAACTTTATCTTTTGAAAAACTACTTTGTTAGCAAATTGTGAGATGGAAGCCTTGAAATGATGCAATATTGTATTATCCGCATCCTATCTCATCAGTCATGCCAATCATTAATGGAATTCATATGATTTTTCAATGCTCTTGGTTCAGATAGCTATAAAATCTTAGATGTGCAAATGAAAGAGACGAAACCCTTTTGTGTATCAATTAAATGTCCACATGTGTTTGTTTTGTACCTTCCTTTTTGATCCTTCATGAGTATTAAATAACAAGGATTCCAGTTCATACACGAGAAACGACCCCAGACCCTAATTCAACCTCCGTCAAGTTTTACTGTATAGGATCTTACTTTTCCCCAGGTATACTCTAAACCAAGTTTCGCATCCAACTAGAAGAGATTGGACCTGGATTCATCACTCTAGAACGATGAAACCAACCAAATGGGCTTCCTTGTGGATGGTATTTATACAGACAACAGTCCAGATGCTTGTTGGAACTAATGGAATATGTAGGCCATCGAAATGGGTTGTTCTGTTCGAATATTTTTGAACCGGCACAGTCGGTATCTATCTCTTAGCTTCATTGGTATGTCGTGTCGAAACTCATTCCAATGATCTTCACTCATTCCAATTTTAATCACAAAAAACATTGTTGGTTTGTAATGTTGAGCTAACTAGATATGCATCTTAGAACAGGCCATTTCTATGATATCCGACAATTATACTCCTCTCGAAGTCAGATAGTTCTCAATTTCGGGCTATCTTGCATATGACTAATACTAATGCGATTTTCTACACGATATTTAAGTTCAGCAGGTGCGACGTTGTAAGGTAGTAGATATTTATTACAGTATTAATATTTTTGTTTTAAAGATACGGCATTAAAAATAATTTTGTGAATACAGTTTTTTTAGAGCAATACCACAGTGGATTTCCTGTCATGGTTTTAGAAAAGAAACCTGAATTATTTCAGAATATTTAGTTACATATTTACATGTTATAATACATAAAATTCAATACTAAATTCGATGAAAGCTTACGCTTAACTCAAAAGCTAAGAGAAAATCGATTGTTTTTATTTATAATAAGAATTGTGTTAATTTCTAATACAGATTGCACTAGATATCAATAAAACACGTACATTAAAACATAAATTATTTAAATATCTATTTTTAACTACTTTAACTTTCAAAATGTCAAAATTTGGCTTTATTCCGATACAGTTATATTCCATTTATATTTAAGGCGTCTACAAGAAAATGTGTTACAGTTTTTACTGAATATAATTCCCTTCTTAACTTTGGTTTTACTCAGGCCTACTCTTAAAGGATTTTGCCCCCTATTTAAAATAACTAATTTTAAAAGATTTTAACTTACTTTTAAAAGATAAATAAATAGGTAGGAATTAACTATTGGGTCTGCACAATATAGGCTTTGGAGTAAATTTAATACTTGTTGAAAGAACATTTTTTTTTTCATTTTCACTGAACTAGTTTATCAATTTATCCGGATAATATTCTTAAGTCTTGCAACCAAAAATATCTCATTTAAAATGAAGTGACCTTAGCAAGAAATTTTCCATAATTTTTTTTACTAAATACAAAAAACACATTTTCTCACTGGTCATGCTAACTTTAAAAATTATCTGAGCAAATTTAATTTGGTTCCGTCATTTTCCTGTGATTGTTGTATTGGCGGCAAGAAAACTGTAGAACATGTTCTCCGTCTATGCTCCAAGTGTCAGAGAAAGAAATGTTATCAAACTGGCTTTCATGGGCATTAATATTATTTAACCTTTAGATTTTCAATAATTTATTTACACTAGAAAAGCTTTGGATCATCTCACTAAAGTTATTGCAAACATTTAAAACCTTTCATAAATTTTAAATTTTCCCCTTCAGTATAATGGATTCCATACTTACTTCCACAATTTTCATGTGTTACTTCGAAGTATATGGAAAATTACAAATGTTTTCAATAAAAAAAGAAAAAACTATCCAGAACTAATGGATTCCTAATGAGGATTTTCTTTTTTATTTAAAAATTTTATCTCTAATAAGCTGGCAGGAATAATTAGTTAAATATTTATAATAGCCCAAAGAATATCAGTGAAGTCAATTTATATTACGCATAACTATGCGAAATTTCAGTATGGAAACATTCGCACTATTCACCTATACGATGTAAAACTGCAAGGAAATGTTTTTTTTTTAAAGTAAATAAAAATAGTGCTTATATCTAAATATAATAAAAATAGAAAATGTAAAGATTGCATTGTTTTAAATTAATTTTTTAAGCAAATATCAACAGTTTTCTTGTTTAATAATTATGATAAATCGATCAGACAATTATTAATACAGTTTTATTACTTCCATATTTGTACCTTGACCAAGTATCGCAATAAAAAAACTACATTTTTTCCTTTAAAATTCAACTATACTTTAAAAACAACAACTTAGGTATCCGATTACCCTAAAATTGTGAACTTTGCAAAAAAGTGACAATTTTTTTTATGATATTAATTTATAGGCCATCTTATTAGCTTTATAAAAATATCAAGTTTATTACTTTTCCGTTTATTAGAACAAAAACTACAAGTGCATTAGTTCAAGCAGATGCCATTACTTTAAGCAATATGTCATACTCTTTAAAATGAATTTTAATCGAAATGTATTTTTTTTTTGAAAATGCTCAAATAGGGACAGTTGATTGTACAAAAAGTTTCAAGAATAATTAACTGAAATTTTTATGTTGTTCTGTATAATAGTAGAAGTGTTTTCACTATCAGATTTATCAATCACTGTTTTATTACAAAATTAACAGTTCCTTATGTTAATATAATCACTTTTTTTAAAATCAATTTCATATAACTTTCATATAAAGTGCTCTAGTTTTTGACAAATTAAAATATCTCTTATCCTATAGGTCATTTCATAAATTAATAACATAACAACACATCAGAATTAAAAAATAGAAAATTTGTTCATAGGCTTTTGGTACATAATGGGCCATTTTATGTTACTTTTTGCAATATTTTACCCACATCTTTTCCCATTTTAGTAATGATAATTTACTTTTCTCTCTTTATATTTAGCATATTTTTCTTTAAGCATAGTAAACATATCTTAAAACCGCAAAAAAATCCCCATAACTCCATTTTTTTAAGAAAAATAGCCGTCGCAAGTAGTGGGATAACTTAAATTCTCGTATAAAATGAAAAGACGGCATTAAATTCTTTACTTCACACCACGTATGTTTAAAGACATTTTACATATTCTTGAGTGCTTTTCGAACTTTATTATAAGTAGAAAGCTTAAAGATCTCACAAAAAAAAATATTGCTTATTCTATTGCATTCACAATTTCCTAACATTCATAAAACAGCCAGAAAAAATATAGACATTTTGAAAAAAAACCTTTTTCCTTAAAATGATTTGCAATATGAAAAATGACGCTTGAAACTTAAAGACATAGAAGCTGAAATAAGCAACCTTTGACTTTTTTAAGCAGGTGGTCGAAGCGAAGGATTGTTTTATATTGTTTCGAAAATACAATACCAGATTATTGGAAACACAATGGAAATATGAATACGAAGTAAGCACAAAAGACTGTAGAAAAAGAGTCACGTGTGCATACAGAATTCTTTTTATGGTTGGAAGAGTGTATTGTATTAGCAGGAACTAGTTCCAAATATTCAGAGAAATGCAGAAATGTGGAAACTATCATTGTCATATGTTCGATACCTTTAGGTTACAGCTTTTTGGGTGACAATTAAGGAACATGAAGCTATGTAATACATCTCTGAAACCAATAAAATTGATACATAATAAAAGGTTTTTATTGGAAAAGGTATAAATTAATTGTGGAAAATATTAAAATATTTTCATTTAAAAAAATTGTGCAGAATTTTATTACAATATACAATTTCTAAATTATTTAATTCATGTTATTATGTAATATTAATGCAATGAAATACACTACTAATTTAATACATGCCTATCGAAAATGTTTAAAGCCTGGTTGTTTAAATAGAATGTACTTAATTGTTTACATTTATGGCATGCCGAGTCAAAGATTTTAACTCAATTAAAACTACGAGCATCGTCACCATTTACGATGAATCTTATAGAATTCGGATAACTGTAGGTTTCATGTTACTGTTGCAAAATATGTACTATCTTGCTTTTGACAGAGCCCATAATAAATCAAGTAAGTTTTCTGATAATTTTTATAAAAAAATATTTCAAAGCTGGATTTTTTAATGAGAAATTTGAGCGTTTGCTAAAACTTTATTTATCTTCGTTTAGAATTTAGAAAAATTTCTTTCAATTTTTTTCAATTTGGAGTTAAAAGTCCTCGAAGACTGTTAATGATGATTTTCGTAATGCTCAATCGCATGCCATAATTAAATGAGGAGTAAAACATTTATGATAGTACCTCTCTATCACTCTTTTCTGACTTAAATACTATACCACACAGCTTCTACAGTCACGATAATTTTATGCCTGGA
>BMAO01035115.1:0-20563 GCA_019973975.1 Trichonephila clavata
GAGACGAAGAACATGAAAAATGTTAAGTAATTTTACTTGATTGTGAAGAAATCCACTGAGAATGAGCTTTGTACTTGAATACAATTTTATTTTTTAAAAATCATTTTTAAATTTTTGAGTTATTTTTAACATATTTAATTTTTAACCTGTTTCATTTCATTTAACGACTTCTTGTAATTTGAAATATAAAGTAATATTTTTTCTGATATTTTGTTCATATTTAAATTTTTAATCCATGTACTCCATTATAAATCGAACCAAAAAATTTATTTCACTTCATTTTTTTACTTATTTTCAAAAATTACCTGAAGAAACTATGATTGGTATAATTATACATATATTTCAAATTAGTAATTTAAGCTTAAAATTCTCATCCTCCCTCCCACCAAGTTTAAATAATGAGAAAATGTGATAACATATTGTGATGTAGCCGCTCTCCTTTCTCTAATTGCTGGGAAAAAGTGGCCAAAATGGGTGGTCAACATTTCTGACCTCTGTTCCCACGACCATTCCTCAGAATCCGGGAGTGGACATATTCCCCGGCCTGTGTGGAATTTCCGTTTCTCACGCATCCTTAGCGACGGTGGGTCTGGAGGCTGTCACCCGACATTTGGGTCGGAAATTTTCCCACGTTTGAGGAGCCGACAGACAAGGGACAAAGGAGAGCCGAAAAGAGGAACCAGGAGCGAAGAGGAACCAGTACCAGGAGCAATTTGGGCTTTAAAAGGCACGGCGTGAGATTTTGCAGGAGAACCAGAGAGAACCGTTTAGAGGCCTCTCAAGCGATTTAGCGAGAAACTCGGCGTCTGCATCTACGATTATAGTCAACCAGCGAAGGACTTTGGTTTCTATTACCGATACAGAGCGAGAGAACTGATCGGAGACCTCTCTAGCTATAGACAGCGAGAGACGCACTGCATTCTCACCCACGATTATAGTTGACCTTCGATGCCAAAGTATTTTGGCCCTTTTTACTAGAGGAATTGATCTTTACTGTAAAAGAGACTGTGATCCCAATCTCGGAACGTGTGTAGAAATATTATAGTTAATCTTTCCTTGTAATAAATTGTTTTTATAAGCTGATTGAAGTCATTACAATATTTTAGTTTAAAATAAGTTTACTTCGAGTAAAATTTATCCTTTCCCTTTTCAAATTTTCTGCACATTTTTTTCCATGCTAGAATTGTTCCAAACAGAAATCGAATCTTTTGGAATTATCAAAATTCGATTTTAAATTTGGAGCTGAAAACGGAAGAATATATTTCAACATTCGTAAATAATATCATAAATTTGTTTTAAAATTATACATCTGTTCTATTTTATACCTAAAGCAAATTGCTACTTACTTTCAACATTTTTAAAGCTAAATTAAACATATATTTTTGTATACACATTGACCATCAATATAAAATAAAAATAAGAAATAATGTTCAATCAACACCTACATTTAGTAAAAAAGTTCAGTATAATAAATTAGAGAATTTAGATTTAGAATAAATCTAAATTTGCACAAGAAATAAAAATACTCAAATCAAAGGTTAAATTTTGTCTCGCATATCAAAAAATTCATGAGAGTACCATTTTTCTTTCCATTAAAATAAAAAATTGACCTAAACAATATTTTTTTTAAAAAATAATAATTTATTATTTTTTTTTCACATATAATTTCCTAGTGTTAACATCGGATGCCTATAAAACACTAAAGGAGTTAATATAAGCAAACATGCATCTAACCATCCATACTGTCCACCAAGGAGTGCCTACTCTTAGATAGCGAACAATTGAATTATTTGTTGAAGGGGGAACTCACAAAGGAGCTGCCTAACTGCTTTTGCACAAAAGGAGAGTTAATTATCTCCCCTTAGGCAATTAGCGACCCCACAAAGGCCAGAAAAGGGCTTTGTTAACGATGATTTAAGGTAACTGCCAGACTCGGGGACTGCATCTTCCAGGAATCAAGGAGGCTACGTTTGGTAGACGAGTGACAAACGATGTTCCGCAGGGTATTGATTACAATGAAAGAATCAACATTTTTAGAAGGATTTTATTTAGATTCAGATTTTATTCAAGTTTAATAACCTTAAAGAGCAAATGTTTCATTTTGTTAATTCAATCCTTAATTCTTTTTTTGAGCTAGGATATCTGTAGCAAAATAATGAATTATTTTTTAAACCGAATTTATAATACTTGAACTCTTAATTCGAAAACTTTAATGCAAATTTTAATTTTCTGAAAGATAGAAACTAAAACTTTGATCTTTTTTTACTTACAGTAAATTGAACTATTTATAAAAAATGACAATTTATATCATCCTGCTTGTACATAGAGCATGGTGTTTTACATAATCAAATTACAGCATGAAATGTTTCTACCAGCTCTCTTAATTTCCTCCTCATAATAGCTGAACAAAGTCACAATAGATAATAAGGAACTATTGCGTAATTTCATAAACTTGAAACAAAAAAATTTAGCCTGCAATAAAAAAAGAAATCTCGAACATATACCAAGTTCGGAAGCATAATATCCATGTAATTTGATTCGCTTATGAACATTAACCCTTCAAACGAATGCTTCATCCCCTGGTATTAATATGTAAAGATTCACATACACATAGATGTATAGCAATATACTGTATATTCCGGCGTATTTAATTCGCCTACTACAATTTCTTACTACATACTTGAAATATATCTTCCGAATTTTTATGAAGCAGTGCTGGTTTATTCATTGGGAGGTTGGGGTGGGCGCCCATGGGCCTGGAGCCCAGATCAGCTGGATTTAACTAGATTTTCTAGTCATAAATTTCAATCCACCAGTGCCAAGGGTGCCCGTAGATCTTCTGCGCCCAGGGCTCGAAGTGAGCTTAAATCGGCACTGTTATGAAGGAAAATGAAATGGTACTCTTTTGAAACACTTCATTCGGAAGATTTTACCGTCTTTCAAGCAATGGTATTTTGAAACAACAAGCGATAAGATAAACAATATGCGTTTAAGGGAAATATATTCACGAGGGAATAAATAATTCTGCCAATAAGGGGGTTAGTATTCAATGAACATCTCCAAAAATGTTGTTCTTGAATGTTATGAAAAAGGAAATGATATTTGGGAGATAAAAGAGCACATTTCCAATCCGAATAAAACTTTGAATTTCAAGAGAACATCGAAAACTTTAGGAAATTGCATTTGCTTTTATTGAAATACTGCTGATCCACTGGTTTTTTTAGTAATTAATATGAGTCCTGCCAAACGAAACAAACACACAATGCAAAGTCATTCAGATTGGAAAAGAAACCAGAATATCTGCTGCAGCGAGAATGTTTGGTGTTGGTGAAAGCTCCACATATACGTGAAAATGGAAGCAAAATGCACTTGCAATAGCTAACCCGGCATTCCTCGCGCGAAAAAAACGAATTTAATTTCACACGAAGGGTATTTCATATCCAAGGGTGTTTACATTCTGTTTTTGCCGTAAAATTTGCATACAAAGGTGAAAAAAGGAGGAAAGTAGGAAATACAATATGTTCATTACAATTTTCACAAATAAATTTAGGTTTTCTGTTCTTTTTATTAGGACATTCAGTACATTGTTCATACACTCATTTAGTCTTCATCGAAGTGATTGCAATCTTCACTGAATTTAATTTTTTAAAAAAGTTTCAATCATTATTTGTGGTTTCTTCTCCTTTACATTTCTTCTGTAAATCAAAATCAAAAAAACCTTCAAAAATCAGCGTCTGGTTCTGACTGGTCTGGTCTGGTTTTGGTGGTTTCTGACTACTTAAACAAAATATTTTGCACATTTATGGTCGCAACTTTCAACAACACAAAAAATATTGCCATAGGTTAACGAGATTACATTTTCTAGCCATTGAATATGATGTGGTAGTTTTATCAAGGACTATAACTGCTCTCTCAGTTAAATTACCTGGATAGATTTCAATTGAGGAATCATAGTTGCTATTATACTCTTCTAAGTCGATTATTCTTCATCCGAAAATACTGTTGTATATCTATTATGTATTCTATTTATTAAATTACATAAATATCATATTTCTTCATCATGACTACATAATGCGCCATTGCATAAGAAAGATTTCAAAGTGTGCTCATGCATTTAGAACTGTAACGGTGATTCACGCGCAGGGTATCACATACCCGAAGAGGCGGTATACAAAAATATATAATTATAATTCACCTACACAAGCTAAGGCCCCTCAAAAGATATACATGACTTAAGTCAGCTACTCGAGTAATTATTCATTTTCCAAAAAATGTTTGATGAAGTTAAGAGGTGGTAATGAATACCCTGCGCGTGAAGTGCCGGGTTAAAATGTCGAAGAGTAAATATGCTTTGTATGAAGGATGGACAAAATGGGCTAACCTAGAAAAAATGTAATGAACTGGGTCCTAGAAATTCGCCAGAATGGATGAAATGTTATAAGAAACGCATATATTTATTTGTCTTAAGAAATGAAAACGAACAGAAATAAAAACTTTAAGACACCTTTGAATTGGTGTAATAGATTTAAGGCTCAGAATATTTAATTTTATTTTAATTTAAACCTCCCCCAAAGACTTTCGAAAGATTTTGGCAATATATTGATCATTTTCCAGAACTGTATTGTTGCTCTCGAAGAGAAAAGAAATGTACTATTCATATATTGGGAAAACGAATGAACTCCAGTGATGTTTGATATGAGAGGCCAAAAAAGCAACTGATGTGGAAGGATCGAAAACGGTTCGTATAAAATCAAACATATCTCGCGAAAATCTCAATTCAGTGTTGTGTTTTCCTGCCTAGTGGATAGTACAAAATAAAAAAATCCGTTGTTATTTTTACAAGAAGGACGATGCCGAAATGTAATTTCCCAATCGGTGTTTTCTTTATGTTCAAGAAAAGAATGGATTTACGAAAAAGCGTAAGATTGTGAATAAGGAATACTTGGCAAAGCACTTGTTGCCGTAAAAATCCAGAAAGTCTTTTAGTTTGGGACATCTGATCCCATCAACAGATCATAAGAAAAAAATTGATGACAGGTGCAATATCGCATGACAGCTATTCCAGATGGATTAACGCCATTAGTTTTGCCTTCAAATGTGTGTATCAATAAACCATTAAAAAAATATTAGATATGTTGTTAGAGGGCAAAAAGCTTTTACGAAAGGAGATTAAAAGCGACATACGTTAGAAATAGTGTTTGAGTGGATATTAAAAGCACATAAAATAATAATAAACCGATATATTTGAAAGGTTATTTAAAATTTGTGTATATCTAACATTCTCTAGTTGGAACGGAAGATGAATATTTATTTACGGATGAGAGTAACAGTACAGAGAGAAAACGAAGCAGAATTGATGATGTGCTGAAGATATAGCTTAAATATATGAACTTTTCACTCCCACTGATGTCTTTTTTTTAAATAAAAAGTATTTAAGTACATACAGCAGCGTTTCTCAAACTGTGTGCCCCTTAAGGGGCGAAAATCCTACCAAGGTTATCGAAAAGGTTCGCGAGGTTATCGAAAAGTCAAAAACAAATGATTTAATAAAATTATTAATTTACTAAAAGGAATCAAAACAAATACATTCTGAGACAAGTGCACACACAAGAACTTTTTAAGGGGAGGGGGGAGGCCAAGGTCGAAAGTCCCTTCTCTCGTATCATACTCCAATACGCCGCCCACACATTCTTTTGATTTTTTCACGACAAAAAATAGTAAACAATTAATTATTAAATAAATAATTAGAATTATTAATAAAATTAATTATTAATAATAAATACTTAATAAAATTTTACGTACTATATACATGGGATTATAAAAAATCGAAAATAAATCAAGAGCTTGGAGGTGGTTGATTTGCCCCTCCCCCTTGAGTGCGCCACTGTTCTAAGATATTAAAAAATACATTTTCAATGATATAATATATTTATAAATGAATATGTACTGCACAATGTATTTGATCCTTAATTATTTTGTAAGTTAAGAACAAGTTTAATAATTACTAGTGACCGACCCCATATGGGCTTGTCATATAAACTATATGCAAAAATTTAATACTTATCTTTATATTTTGTACAGTTTATAATTAAAATATTACATATCCTGGCTTTACTTCAAATACATTATTATTGAATTTAATACATTATTATTGTATGGAGGAGATGCGCTATGAAAAATATGATTGAAAACTGGGTTACAAACATTGAAAGTTTGAGAAGCATTGACATACGAACGTCTAATTCTTCATGTTTGTCTTTTCGTTATCTTTAAATCTCCGGTGCATAACATGCATCGGTAAATTTCGATGTTATTTTCATTTATTAAAAGTATACGGTATACAATTTTCTTGTAGAAGTTTAATTTTGATAAATTTAAAATTGTGAAAGGGATATCAATTAATCTTATAGATTTATTTCGAATGATTGCTTATAGGAATGTTTCTATCCTTTTTTGTTCAATTTCAATATTCATGGAAATCAAATTCATAGAGTTTAATTCATAAGATAATAAATGACCATGGATAGGCGCATGTATTTCTTCTCCATATACCAGGTAACCCAAAAGTCCGTTAACATTTGAAAATTCAATAATTTACGGAATAATGATGGTATAGAGGTAAAAATTCAATTGACAAAATTTGAAATGACACAAAGTTTTCTTGAAACCAAATTAGTGCAAAAAATGGCCAACAGATGGCGCTTTATATAACACAAGCAGTAATTAGCATAACAAATGATTTTTAGCAATAAACGTTGTTCATTAGAACAAATGTTCAACATGTCGGCCATCTTTCTTCAACGATACCTGTAGTCGAGGGAACAATGTGAGAAAAGCTCTGTACAGCATCTCTGTAATTACGGTAAGAAATTGCCGTCAGATGTTGTCTCTTAGCATTCCTAATGAGGTCGAACTATCGCGGTAGACTTATGATTTCAGGTAGACGCATAACCATTAATTCACATGGATTGAGGACTGGAAACCTGGTAGGCCAAACATGACGGAAGTGGCGGCTCGGCACGCAACCTTACCAAACGATGTTGCGCAAGAGACTTTTCACACTCTTCTTACTAAGGCTAAGTATGACTAAGCTGCAGTAACTTAGAGATTGCAATATCGAACAAAAGTTTCAATAACCGGTGTTTGGTATTTTTAGGTCTTAATACCGGTAGCAGAAATTTTAGAAAAAGAAAGAAAACACAGGTGTTTTCTTTGTTTTATTTGCCAGTTTCATTGGGGAGTGTAAATATCGCAAAAAAATGTGTAAATTATAAATTATAACAGTATAACGAAACACAAGGAAGTAAAGGAACATTTTTCTTATTTAAAATCACAAAAAAAGTGTAAATATTGTTATTCAGTCTGTGGCCCTGGTTTTCATTATAAAAATAATGAAACCAAACCTAAAATTATCAACTGATTTTTTTTATGTTGTTTAAAGTTATTCTCATTCATTATTATGGTTATTATTTATGAGTATATATATATAATAAATCTGAAAAATATTTTGAACCCTAAATTATGATATGCAAATGCAATGTGAATAACAAATTCACCAATTTGAAAAATATCGAAATATTACGCACTTTCTTCACAACTACAACTTGTTTTCCAGATCCGATATCAGACTACGAATACTGTGCGTGTGCAGTATCGCTCTGATATGAAAAGGATAGATTTTTGTCCTCCTCTTGAATGATTTGCATATTTTATCACTTCTCTTGATTGTAAAATGCAACTTTGTATTCCAGTCTAAATAATTTTCCCCGTTTGGGAGTAAACAAAAACGTATACTGTTTTGCTATGCTGGAGATCCCTGAATCATATAGTGGAGACAATTTTAAAAAAATTCTCATTTTCTTTTGACAAAACGGTATTTAAACTTGTGAATACAGTATTACAAAATTGTACAAATGGCTCAAAATATCGGTATTCGGTATCCCGGTATACCGGTACTGCAATCCCTAGAAGTAACATATTCCTCATTCTGAGAGTATGTTATGTCTATTAATGTTGCAATTACTAGTGCATCTGTTTCCTCTCTGACTTCAGCTCATTTTAAGCAAGATTTGTATGCGGCGTTACTGACGTTTTGCTGTCCATCTGCGTTGGCTACATGTGCACTTTTTTGTTTCAACAAGGCCCATTGTCCGTTGAAGCACGTGGTGTCACTTTCTTTCATCTCTTCTCTGTGAATTCTTGAATTTTCAATGTTAACGGGAAAAAAATATTTAATTTCTATGTAATTATAATCAAGTAAAAAATATCGAAAAAATTTAGTCAATTTTTGACAGATCTTTCAGAATAAAAAGTATAAAATATACATATTAATAAATTCTTAACTTTAGAGCGCCAAGAAAATTAACATAAACTAAAAAAAAATATAACTATGATGAAAAGTCATAAATGTTCAGAATTAATTAAAATTCATTAAATCATTCTTTATAATGTGTTATAAATTTCAAAACGTCAAAAAGTTAGAGAAAATAGCTTAAAATATATTAATCTCATTGTAATGATATTAAATATTAATTTTGAATTAATTATCAATTTCATCAAGAGCAACAGCTGCAAGGGAAAGGAGGCTTTGCTAATGAATTTCCGATGAATTCATTGCAGATATATTTAGTAGAAGCATGAATGAACAACTTTTATATCAGGAAATTAGCCATGTTTGTTTAATGTCTTTCAGAAAGATGGAGTATAAAAATCACAGTTTTTTCTTATAAGTTTTCTAAGTTTTATAAAAGGTAATATTTTACGTAATATAATACATATACTGATCAAATACTTATAAAAAATATTTGCTTATATTCAAATTGATTTTAAAAGAATAAGAAAAAAAAGAAAAAAAAAAGAGATTTTTGTTTAAAAATATATTAGACGTTCTAAAAAAGTAGAGGTTTTTATTGATCAGATATTTAATTGTAGTGCAAAAATAGTTTACATTATTATGAAAATAATATTTATTTTTCATTGGTTTGATAATTCTCTAAAGAAAAAAAATGTGGAATTGTTTAACAAGCTTTAGTATTGAGTGAGATTCTTGAATTTCATGTTTTCATTTGATTCGTTAATATCCGAAAAATATTAGAATTCAAAAACATATAGATATAACGTTTATTATATCTATATTTAATGGAAATAGTAAGCACTACCTCATTGGATCAATATTATTTAAAAAGTCGAATACAGTGTGGAATAAAATGTAATAAAAATTTAAATCCACACACAAAATTTTTTCTACTAACTAATCTACAAGTATTTGCAAAAATATTTTTATTGAAGGAACAATTTTATTCAAATGAAAAATATTAATTCATTATTGTTTAATATGTGAGATATTTTTGTTAAAACATTTTAAGTACACACACGTACGGAATATTATGGATATCAGACTGTGATGAATAGTGCAAACATTTCTGTTATAATTACTTTCATAGCATCCCCCTTGTGAAAAAAGCACGTTAATCTTAAAATTTTATTAAACTTTCTAGAATGAAACAAATATATAATGTTTAAATATATAAATATAAACGAAAGAATAAAAATTCTATTAAACATGGAGAGAAAAGCAAACATTTGTTTTTCAAAACTGTTCATCTAAAAGAGGGAGAATATAATGCCCAGTTTTTTTTGCCAGAAACCCGTTCCTTTTTTTCTGAACCCCTTCCGCTCCCGCTAAGAAGAACAGGATCATTGACTAACAGCTGTTCGGTTTTCTTACTGTTCCAAGTACAGAGGAATTCGCATTAGTTTGGGATTTCTTTAAACTACTTTTTATAATTTCACAATATGAGTTTTTTTAAATAATTTTTAAGTTAAGTAGTTTCTACCAATTGGATTATCATGGCTTGGAAGTTTGGAAGGAAGGAAGTTTGGTGCATAAAACTTACGCAACAAAGTTATTTTTCAGCATATAGGCATGAAATTAAAGAAAAGTGCCCTTTTGTGCTTTCGGACAATGAAAATAAATTCAATAGAAAACTGATTCGTATGCAAATACCGGGATAATGATACAAAGGTAACGTTAGGAAATAAAACGCACAATTCAAGGCAATTTAAGGTATCTGACTGGTTGCGACAACTTTTTTTTTAAAAAAGGAGGTATGGGGATTTTTTTGTTATTTTTAGATTTGTTTAGAGCATTTTAAGAAAATGTACTAAAATTAAGAATAGAAAAAGAAATTATTATTACTAAAATGGGAAAAAATAGGTAAAAAGTGACAAAAAATAGCATTAACGCGTCCCATTCTGCACTAGAGGTATATAAACAAATTTTCAATTTTTTAAATCGAATGTGTTGCTATATTACTCAATTCTGAAATGACTTTCAGGATAAGAGATATTTTCTTTTTTACAAAAACTAGAGCACTTTATCTCGGTTACTATATGAAAATGCTTAAAAAGACAGTGATTATATTCACATAAGGGACTAAATTTTGTAATAAAACAGTGATTGATATTTCTGAAGGTTAAATCAATTCTACTTATACAGAATTCTACTGTTCAATATTTCCATTGAGCAATCACTGATCCGTTTGATTATTTTCAAAAATCACATTTCGATTAAAACGCGTTTTAAAGTATGACGTCTTGCTTAAGTAATGGCATCTGCTTTTACTAAAACACTTGTAGTTTTTGTTCTAGTAAACGGAAAATGATAAACTTGGTATTTTTATAAAGCTAATAATATGGCCCATAAAATAAAATCATAAAAAAATTTGTCAATTTTTGGCTAAATTCACAGTTTTAGGGTAGTTAGATACCTTAAGAGGAAAAAAAGATTTTTTTTCCAAAGGGAATCTCCAAACATTCTTTACAAGTGAGATATCGTACTGCTACAAGAAAATAATCAGGACGCGTAATTTTACGAGTACTGCCTAAGAGATTGTGGAAGCTTCTTACTAAGGGACTTGGGTCTGTTTTTCACTCTCTTGGCCAAAACGGTACTTTGTACCAACGCCATTCTATCAGTAAAACCCTTTCCTTCTTTATTTCAAATCGTATGCATCTTATTCCTTTTATTGGCTCTGCTACGTTTTCTTCATCTTTTAAGAAAAAAATTCCTCTTCTCCAGTATGAATTTCAAGTCTAGCGGTTGATGTTCTGCGGAATTGTCGTAAAATGGGAAAAGTTGCTTAAGTTGTGTGTAAAAGTTTTTTTTTGTAACCAATTTAAAAATTTTAATTTTCAGAAAAAAAACCTAGTCTGTAATCGAATTCTACATTCAAATTGAATCAAAGTCGAATTTAATTGTTATTTGATATGATCAGCTTTACATTACAGCTTTGATATGGTCAGCTTTCAGCGTTTTAAAGGCTTGTAATGCCATGTTAATGATTCAAAGATGTATTTTAATGATGATTTATATATATTGATGCAATATTTGACATTGAAGTCCTTTTGAATTTGATCAAACTTAAATATTATTTTAATACTCGTAGAAGCAATAGAGAAACATTATCAATAAATAAAAGCGTTTAATAATATAGGAAATTTAATTCAGCAGTAAAAAAAAAAGATTTTTGCTTGTTCTTTTTAATATTAAAATAAGAGAGAGAAAGGAACTTTTATAAATACTCTCATAACTAAAAGAACAAATTGAATGAAATGATGAAATTTGAGATACCATTCCAAAATACATTAAAAAATGAACCAGAATTGCGCTTTTGCAAGTGAAGAAAAATTGGAAATTCTATTGTGAAACCGTTTTGTTCCAGTATTAATCGATAACAATTCTGCGGAGGGCAAAAGAAAATTAATATTGCACTCGCATGAAGCAAAATTAAAAAAGATCGGAACGATGCAATTTTGAATTATTCATTAAATTATAAAGGAATAATAAAAACGAATTATTAGCATTTTCTAACTTTTTTCAAAAAGCGATATTTTTGTGAAAGTTCTTTTAATTAAAATAAATTAAATGCAATCATATTCTTTATTCTTTTACGCTTTCTTATTATTTTGTGAATAATTTGATTTTGAATTATTTAGGCTATTCATATTTAAATTGAAAATAGGAACGCTATGCACTCTACAAATCGAATTGCTTTAACCCTAATAAAATGAATCAGCTCTTTTTTGAAAAACTTATTTACATCATTGTTTTTATCGCGGTTAAATCCCAGTTCCTTAAATCTAAGCACCGTAAAAACACCTCCGTAAATGTATTCTTTGCTAACATTGAGTAGAGGGGGAAAAAGTCTCATCAATTTCTTCCTACTGGCTTGTCAAAACTTCAAAGATTTTTTACGAAAGATGATTATCTTCTAAAATAATTTTTCTGAGTCTTTTTGATGAGAGAGAGAGAGAACTCTTGTATAATTTATCAAACTTACTAACGAAGTGGGCTTTCAATAATAATAAAAAAAAATGAAGTATTTCGCTTCATTTTTTACAACCCGCTGATAAGTGATTTAATTAAAAAAGAATTTAATGAAGTACTCTTTATAACTTCAGTGAATGAACACATCTGCATCATTGTTGAATAAGATAAGAAAATTTTAATTTGTGATATGCGGTGTGTTCAAACTTAAAATGAGGTATCAAGTATATGTAGCAAGAACACATAAAAACATGTGCTGCTAATTTTTTTCTCAAACGTTAACGATAACTATTTTAGATAAAAAAAAAGAAGGGGTTTCTTTTCTTTAACGATCTAAGTCGATCAAGTCTTTGATTTTGAGCAGTGGTTTCTTCTCAAGTACAATATTTATCAAACATTTTAAAATATGATTTAAGTTTTTAATTACATTTGTATATATTTTAATATCTTTTACCGATTTTGGTTTACCCAAATTGGTGGCTGTGATAGCCTAGCTGTTCTGGTCACAGACTCGTGCCCGGTGTGTCGTGAGTTCGATCCCTAATGCACTAAAAACCCGCCCACCTGTGGAGGGTCTGATACGCGTTAAAAACTTCTAACTGGCGTAGTGTAGAAGTTAGGAGAATGAGGTATTAGCTGACCGTGGATCAAAACAATTTATGAGATCCTTGAGCAACCAGCACTCGTAGCAACTACAAAGCAATGCGAGGGTTACTGGTGACGGATTGTATAATTCTGAACTGCTGTCAAACGAAGAGGATGACATCTGAGCTAGCACCTATTCTCTTAAATTTGTACCATACTAATGTGAGAACTTTCAGCTACAGCAGTTTTAATGTACATCAGGCTCTCTACACCAGGGTAGAGGGCTGGATCATCGGTGACACCAGGACACGAATTCTGAACTCGACAACGAGGGACACAAGCTTGTGACCATTAGGCTACCACGGGGAAGTTTAAATTTATTTTCTGTTTTTCCTAAAACACCATACATACCTCATGGGACATGAAAAACTTATTGTATAAAGGGCCAAAGCTCGTTAAATCACTCGTGGCTCCAAGTTCTGCAGTTGGCGTTTGCGTGGAAGCTTGAGGAACCGGGTGCCAACTCAGGTGTTGTCGACGTTATTTGATCATGGTTCAAAGTTATGAGGTACAGATATTGCAGATTATTTTTGCTGAAGTCGCTACTATTTAGGGTGTAAAAATGAGTGTTTCTCTTGCTCTTATGTCATCAAACTCCTCCAAAATAAATTAATTGAAAACTGGGGAGAGTTGGTGTTCCAACTCTAATACTGATTTACTCGAGTCAAATCCTTCTTTCCGAAACCCAGTTTAGATATCAATCCCCATTCCGGTTACGTCATTCAATTCTTAACAAACCATAATCCATTTGTTTCTTATTTGCATCGCTTCAAATTAAAAGGTACTCCCAATTGGCTTTGTGGTTCTGTTGGGAACGCTGACCATTCCTGTGTTCGCATGTCCTCTGAATAAGGATTTTTATGTGGTATCTCAATCTCAAAATGCTAAAAAAACCTGGTTCCAATCTATCATTAGAAATCCTTCCATTCACTCTAAAAATAAATTATGTATTAAAATTGTCTCTACAATCCGGAATCAAATTATTTGGTGGATTGGATCGGTACTTTTATGTGTTCAACAGCGAGATGTTTTTCCCCTCTCCTCTTTTTTCTCCCAGCCTTTCCCCCCCCTTTTTTTGTACAGTGCAATTTGTATGTTATATTTTATTACTTCTGATGTATTTGAAAGAATGCTGGAATAATTTACATTCTTTTTCCTTCTCTTATTCTGTATGTTCTTTATTATTTTCAACTTTGTATATTTGTATCTTGCATTTACATATATTTCCGATACATTTACCTTTATTTTTGTAAAAATATAAATTTAATGTTTGCTACTGTAGAAAATGTTAACTATGATTTTGTTCAAAAAAGATTGAACGCGGGGTGGTTGTTTTCCGAGGGATCGTTTTGTAGCTCTAAACCTCTTTCGGGTGAGCTCTATTCCCTAGGCATTCTGCCAATTAATCCTTGTGTTGCTTTCAACAGTCCGACGTTAATAAACACTTACTCATTATAAAAAAGCCCATCTAAGACATCAAAAATATCCTAACCAGATTGAACCGAATCATGTTATTCCGAAAAAAAATTTTTGTTTGTTTCAAATACAAATAAATTGGGCGAGTCATACAAAATCTTCCACACTGAAATCCGTTGCCAAATAGCCCCTTTTTAGAGTTCAATGGACTTAAAAGTTTTTCTTTCTTTGTTTCATATCAAAGATGATTGTTATCTAACTCCGTCTAGCCATACAAGTGCATTCTCGAGAGGCATTGTTTTCCCTTCCCCCCTGGCGTCCATAGCGGCTACAGGAAACGAAGGAAAACATACGGTGTCCAGCGTGCCATTTTTTTTCTTATACATCAATAAATCAGGAGAGCTTTTTAACCTTCTCGACACAGTGGAATTCCGGCAAAAGAACATCTAGATAATACAGGAAATTCCAGAGAGGAACAAAATTTCTCTTTCAGTTGGTGGATTTCCTGGGCTGGACGGGTAGCACCGAATTGTTGGCTCTGAGCTCTGTGTGACAGAATCGTTTGTCAGCTGAATCTTTTATTCCCATGCCAAAAGATATTAGAGTCGCAGATTTATGGAGATATATCTTTTTTGGCCGCAATGGCCTATTTTCTGCACTATATTTATGTTAGCCAATTCTTCTCGTGTGGTATTAATTTTCTTATTACAAGGGAGGTGTCAATGATAACCAGACAATACAGAACATCATAATGCCGAAAATATAATAAGATTTTCTGCAAATAATAGAACATATAGAATTCTAAGACTATTGTTGATGAAACATATTGTATATTGTACAGATTAATATACTACATTTTAAAAATATGAATCATATTTATTTTAAAATAATTTATACGGAATATATATATATAATATATATATATATATATATATATATATATATAATATATATATATATATATATATATATATATATATATATATATATATACTGATTATACATAAATATCCGTAATATTAATCTAAGAAAATGGTAATTTTAAAATCCAATGTTTCTCAAATTATTCATAAATATCTAATATTATATGTTTAATAAAATACTAATGATAACATACATATATATTATTTAAATAGAATATCTAATTTTAAATAAGTAAGCAAAAGTATTTGCTTTAAACCTATAGCGCAATGTGCCAAAATTATCAAGAAACAAAAATTAATAAAATAAAAACATATAAATTTTTTTCTCATACGATGGTTTTTAATAATTTAAAAATTCTGTAAAATTTAAATAATAAGAAGTACGTTATTTTTACTTAGATTCATATGAAGTTTTATCTAGATTATAGAAGAACAATAAAAATAACATCCAAAAAGGAAAATTGGTAGACTGAATTTCATGAATATATTTACAAGCTTTTTCCAACTATTCCTCAATTTAGAAAAAGACATTAAGTTGAATATGTTATTGAATTACAAAACAATCTTAAAATATATAAGGTTAAATTTTTTGTTCTCTCTGAATTAATGCATAACATTTAAACATTAATGTCTAGATTTTATCAGATAAAATAACTTTAGAAGTCGTATTGTTAATATACAATTAGACAATAATATTTACGTTAAAATTTATGCTCTAAACGATAATAAAATCATTCAACAATCAGATTATGTAAGGTTTATTTATTCGGTGGTTATTCTATACCATTTTAAGTCCTTAAGTGCTCAATTGTTTTACACAAATTGCTTATAAAAAAGGCACATTTTTTATTGTATATAGCTAAATACTATACTAATTCCCACCTTCACAAAAAAAATGCCTTTTAAACCATTTAAGGGCTAAATTATGTTGACATTTTACAAATTTCAAATTCCTTTTTTTTTAAAGATATTCGACTACGTTCGGTTACCGTGATCTAAAAAAAAGGTGCTAAATGGAGAATTTTCATGATATTTCATATACATACAATATATGTATAAAATTGTTTTAAGAATATTATTAGAACAAAAAATTATTTAATTGCAAAAAAATAAAAAATGAACTTAGATTTGCCTCTTTTTTCAAAACATTCTGCTTTTTGATAAAAAATGCCTCTATAATAATAATATTTTGATTATATAAAGCAAAGATTTCTCCAGAGAGCTTGAACTAGGATTTTTGAAAAATTCACATTATTTTCAGAGTCAGTACCAATTAAAATAATTATGGATGTTTTTTTTCTTAAAATTTCTCCACTCTGTTGTACTAAAATATGGATAATTCCACTTCTAAGTTATATATATATTTCAAAATCCTAGTTTAGGTTCTGTACAGAGATCTAAGCTACATATAAGCAAAATATTATTATTATAAGAACATTTTCCATAAAAGGAGACTGATTTGAAAATAAGTAATCCTATATGTAAATTTTTTGCCAAAAAATAATGCATTTAAATAATTTTTTTTTTACTGTAAAAATATTCTTACAAAATTGTATGCATGTATTCTAATTTAAGTGTCACTAAATACCATAAAAGTTATCCATTTATACACTTTTGAAAAACAACAGTTCCAAACGTATTCGGATACCTTAAATGTTTCACCACTCCTTATAATTCCACTCTTTTCGAATTTCTGACGAAGTAAAATATTTTTTATTCGGGAGGGGTAATTATTCTTATTAATCTGAATACATATTCATCCATCTCTCTCTATATAGAAGAGGGACTGCTCCTCACTTATTCACTTTCTTACTTATCAAGAGATCTTCAAAACTATCATATCGATAGACATAAAATATCGTAAAAATGTTTCTTTTGTTGAGTAGATATCTGCTAAAAACGGGGTTTTTTTTGTGGAAATTGATTTCCAAAGCGGGTCACAAGGACGTTTTAGATAATAAGATATTCACGTTTTTTGAACTGTTGGACTTAGACTGAAATAAGGTAAACACGATTTTTTGTTGAGTAGATATCCGCTAAGAATGGGTTTCATGGAAAATCGACTTCCTAGGGGGGGGGGTAGCGGGTGCGTAAATACTTTATACTTTTAGTTTTCGAAATTCAAGGTCGTAACCTTTTTAAATCAAGAGACGAATGCTATAAAGAATGTTTTCAATTCAATCGAAAACGTAATGCTTAAAGTGTAATTATATATATCGTGCAGTATCATGTAATCATACAATACCCCCCCCCCCCCCTGTGAACCGGGAAAGAACGATTTTTAGGCTATATAAAGTTGTAACGGTTATGTTTCGGGTTCTTCTACTCATCCTCTTGGGGAAACTATTCCTTAAATGTGATTTTTAGTTTAAAAACCACTTTCCATAGAGATGACTTGATTTTATGCAAATGTAACTATTATTTAAACCCTGGCGTTGAGCAGGTGAAGTTAATGGTAAAGCGTTGATCGTTAAACTTGAAATCCAAGAATTATAAAAAGGTGAACAGCGTGTGGTTATGCGTCCTGAGATTAATAATCGTCGTAGAATCCACCAGAAATTGTGGAAGTAAATAACCTTGGAGCTGACCGAGTTATCAGGATTCGAGAAGGATCGTAACAGGGAGCTCCAACCGTAGATAAGCGAATTTCAACATTGTAGTATATCCGATTAAGGGTTAGGATTTCAGGTTGTTCCCAGAGTGAAGCTATAAAATTGTACATTTCATAAAATGTTAAAGAAAGAATAAAAGTACCTATTTTTAAGATAACGTCCACTTCTTTCCTGAACCCTCTTACACCTGTATTAAAACCCCATTTCATCAACTCTTGGCGATGATTATTCACGCCAGAAAAATTGTGGTAACCTGTATTTTAAAAAGTGTTTTGCTTAAGATGTATGAACCTCTTTGAAGCGAGTGGTTGGCACTATATCCAGCTCTGAACCAATCTAACAATTGGTAATTTATAGATTATTAAAGTTGTTTTGTTATTGTTAATTTAAATTGAATTATTATTTGTTATGAATTTATTGAGTAAAGAATATTACCAAACGAACTGCAAATACCAAAATGCGCCTTGCGACCTTTAGGCCGCGACAAGGTCTCTTATGCATTCTTAATTTAATCATTATTTCCTGTCACAATTTTTGTATTTTTACTTTTGAAATTCCATTTTAATTTAAAATTTAAAGTCAGAGTTTCATTTGTGGAAGGGGACATCGGAAATTTTTACCGGAACTAGTAAAAGTAAATGCCAACAAAAAAAGAAACATAAATTTTAACGACGGGATAAAGCTTAAAATTTCGCAAGATCTACCCAAAGTTAATAAAAAGCATTTTTACTGTTCGTATGGAATCGTAGACGTCAGCAACCTTTTGCTTCCGACACCATAAAAACTTCTGTCAATTCAATAATCGGGGATCGTAACTGCGTAGACTCTTCGTAGTAAACTTTCCAGAAAATGAGATTTACTCCAGTACTTTAAAGATTTTCCTGGGACTGTGTATACCATTTTACAACACAGGACGTGCATTCTGATCCCCGGAAGAGTTAAGTGACTAAGATGGAAGACTGCATAAAGCCAACTATACTGTTAGTGCTTGTAAAATTTATGGGAAGTAAAACTAAGTAACAAAAAGTAACAATCACACAAAGGTGCATTTCGGAAACTATAAACTTGTACGATATTTACATTTGTGTTGATTGATTTGCTTTGTAGTGAATCACAAAAATTGAAAGTTTATAAATATGTTTTTAATTAAAAGATTGGGGAGATATGAAATACTTGTATAGAAAATTAAAAAATGCATTTTAATATTAGTAGTAAACTAAATAAAGAAAAAATTTATATAAATATTTTGTTTTTAAAGCAGTTTTATCTCACTTTCAATATTTGCGACCCAATATTCAATCATAATTTTCATTGCGTCCCCCTCCTTGCAATAACAATATATTGAATTCAATTATACTATACTTTGATGCTAAAGCTAGAGTACGCCTTTAACCTCTTAAGTGACATCCGGTGTATATAAACGTATCACTCAGCCAAAGCATTATTTTCCCTGGACGTATATATACGTCTTTTAGGAGTACGATTTTTTTGTGTGAACTGCTATTCATAAAATTATTCCGAATGCTACGGAATGCAATAAAAGGATCTTGACAGTGTATCCGGTGGCATTGGAAGCGAATAGCATAATTTTTAATCGCAGTTAAGGGATTACTTATAAACCGAACAAATTATCAACATAAGTGTTAATTATTGTATTTAATTTTGTGCGTGACAAGACGAAGGAGTCACTGGTAATTATTGAACTTGTTCTTAACTCAGTATTGTTAAATTAATTACCAAATATATTGTGTAGTATTTATACATTTATAAGTATATGTAAATGCGTATTTTATTTTTTATTGTCAGAATGTATTAGTTACTTTCAGTAAATTAGTCATTTTTTAAAATAATATTCCTCGCACCCCCTGTAGAGTTATCACGCCTCCCTAAAGGGAAGCGCCCCACAGTTTTAAAAAACGCTGTTTTAAAGAAATTTAATTTAATAAATTCATTCTGAACTCAGTTTGTCTCATTTCTGCATGGCAAGAGTATAGCATAAAGTAATAGAAAATAATTCTTAACAAAAGAAAATCAGTAAACATCGTATTAATGAACTTAAGTTCTGCAAACAATAGGTGTAGAATTTTTTGTAATGTACACATTTCATATAATATACACTTCTTTTTCTACTGCCGTTCTGCTTATAGTAAATTTCATGATTATAGGTAGATAAAATGTCTTGCGAAGGCAAACGAGTTTCTAAGTTTCAGAAACAAGTTAAACCAATGTCTACATTCTACATCTTTCTTAGAATAAAAAGAAAAAAGGCGGGAAAAAAGAAAACAAAGACAAAGCAAATATTTGGTTACCAAGTTGAATACTGCAGTCTTTAGAATTCGTTGACGCTTGAAAGAACAGCATACCAAATCGATTAAGTCAACTTTGATCAACTCAATAAGCTAGAGCTAAGGTAAGAATATTTTGTAGTACGGGAATTCTTTGGCCAATAATTTTCGCGTTACAACCTCAGATTATATTTCCAGACATCATATTTTGTATATCATGATTAAAATTGCATCGAAATTCGAAAGGCCTGTTATTAAAATATTCATATTATCGCATGGGTTTGCTTTTATTAACATTTGCTTTATAAATAATGGACATTTTGGTAACAATTTCTATCGTAAATATTTATTTTT